>JASDQU010683978.1:28016-44847 GCA_032191745.1 Picea mariana | reverse complement strand
TATTCCACAGGGGGAAAGAATCAACATTATAAGAGAAGCCAATTCTTCTCTTATTGCTGGTCATTTTGGTGTAGGCAAGACAATGGCTAATTTGCAAAGATATTGCTACTGGCCTAAAATGAATGAAAGTGTTTCAAGATATGTTCGAGGATGTTCATTATGTTCCACAAGTAAACCTAGCAATTGAAATTTGGGTTTGTATACTCCACTTATGGTTCCTTCTCGTCCTTGGGAAAGTATTTCCATGGACTTTGTAGGAGGTCTGCCTATGTCTAGATGAAATCATGATTATATTTATGTTGTGGTTGATCGATTTAGAAAAATGTGTATTTTGATGCCTTCTACGAAGCAGGTTACAGCTGAACAAATGGCACAAATGTTCTTTCAAAATGTTTGGGTGCTTTTTGGATTGCCTAAATCCATTATTTCTTATCGGGATTCTCGATTTGTTGGAAGTTTTTGGTCGAGTTTATGGGCACTCATGGACACCAAACTGAAAAAGAGCATAACTTTTCATCCACAAACAGATGGTCAGACAAAAGTGGTAAATCGAATAGTGGTGCATCTTCTTCGTGCTTATTGTAGCAAGCATCCTAAACTTTGGGATGAGCATTTACACTACATTCAACATGCTTACAATCAAGCTAAGCACTCTTCAACTCAAACGTCACCATTTGAAGCATGTTTTGGCTATTTTCCCAAATCTCCTTTAGATTTTGTCTTTGGGAAGGATATTGCTATTGAAGGTCAATATGACATTGATAGGGCATAAAATTTCATTGAACAAATTCAGTCGATACATCAAATAGTGCAAGAGCAGTTGGAAAGGAGTCAAGCCAAGTACAAAACGAGACATGACAAGCATCGTGTTGATCACAATTTCCAAGTTGGAGATGAAGTTTAGCTTTACATCAGTAAGGAGAGGCTTAAAGGAGAAGGTAAAAAATTGAAACCAATTCGATATGGTCCTTTCAAGATTATTGACAAGATTGGTAACAATGCCTTTCGTTTAGATTTGCCTCCTTATATGCAAATGTATGTAGTTGTTAATATTGAGAATTTGAAATTGTATGAGCCTCCTTTGATTGATGATCAAGGAGAGCATGTTCAGATTCCTTCTATAGATGATTTTTCCCTAGAATATCTTACAGAACTGCATGAAGACACCATCCTTGACAGGCGAATGCGAACTTCAAAACGAGGAAATGTGGAGTATCTTCGAGTTGGTCTTAAAGGTATAAATCCAAGAAAAGCCAAGCGGATTGAGGTTGGAAAGGTGAGGGAGCTATACCCTCATATTTAGATAGACTGAAGATAGTCTTTTGGAGGTCCAAAAGCTTTCCAATGGGGAGGTGTGATCCAGGGGATCAAATTTTGCTCAAAAATTCAAAGTGCTCAGAATCACTTCAAATCAAACGAGAGCGTAGTCCTCGTCGTTATGAACCCAATGCAACTCATTTGGGTTCAAACAGACATCAAAAGCGAGAGATATCGTGTTCTGTTCAAAATGACAAACATGCAAAAAAAAGGGATGTTGACTGTACAGTCCGTACGGACGCTGACATGGCAGACCGTACGACACATGGCAGGCAGTTATTTGGATAGTTGGCATGTGACATGGCTTGTTTGCAGTGAACAGGTTGGTGACATGTGGCCCAATCAATGGCCACCACATGTCACTTGCATATTGGTTTAAAATCTTTGCATTTGGCAGGAGTCGACCCCGTGACCTTCGGGCAGGGTAAAGTCTTGGGAAGGGCCGCCCAAATGGCGCGCCCACATGTGTTACTTAACATATGTATGGGTGTTAATATATTTGAATTTGCAAATATGTGAATTGGGGCACAAACCGGGCCGGGGCTAAGCCCTTGCCCATGATTATATATATGTATTGCATACGACCAATGTTATGGGCGGTTAAACCCACTGTAATATATATATGTATGTTGTAACCATTTTTGTATGCATGCGGTTTGACATATAACATGTGACCATTGTATATGCACGCGGTTTAATCCTATGGTTTTGTATATGGTTTGAACCTTAGCCCTGTTTTCGTATTGCGCACGGTCATGTGGTGGCCACGTGCCCATGGGCCTTGGTAGTTAAAGGCCAATGCATAATTGTTCGACAGTTTGTACCGATTGTGCAGTTGCGCCCGGTGCTAAGTTTTAACACTTAAATATGCGTGTGGGCTAGGTTGAGCCAACAAGGGTGCGTTTTGTAGATGCAGAGACAACAAGTTTGAAGGGGGACTTCCACGAAGCCTATCTTCTTCAATTTTTGGCCAAACGAGGTGTCGAAAAATCCCAACTAGGGGTCTTTGGACGTTCTAAATCCATTGGAGTAGTCTATTTGGTATTTTGAGCATTGTAAGGCACATTTTTAAGAACTTTGAGCAAATAATACAAATGATCCATTGGAAGTTGGACTAGGAGATGTAGCCCAAGAGAGGGGTGAACTCCTTTATCATTTGTTGTGTTATGCGTTTTCTGTTCACTGTTTATTGTTGTTGTTATATGCATCTTTGATGAGTAATTTTCATAAAATTTGTGTTGCAAATTGATCCGTTTGCATTTTAACACATAAAATTTAACTTGCAAATATTTTCAAGAATACAAGTCTTCTTCATTTTTAGATCAAAGAAACAAATAAAAATGAGAAAAAAATTAAGTACAATGTAGTCCAAAACCCATATTACAAAATATAAAACTATAGAAGAGGGACGATACACATCATATACTTGAAAATGCACTAGTATACTTTCTCTATATTTGGAAATGCAGTAGAAAATGGGCTCTGATAGATCAAAATGCGCACCATCTTCAATTATCATTCAGAAGCTCATTGTTTGGCTCTCATAAAATACCTACTAAATGAGACTAAGTAATGAATGAAACAACACAAAAATAAATGGCATATTGAAGCATATCACATTGTACCGCATTGTGTGTGTGCAATTTACATTTGGTATCAAGTTAGCTTAATGTCATATGGTACTTAGAATTCTTCAAGACTAGTTACAATTTTAGAATCTATGGAGATTATCCATATGTGTTATGACTAGTTTTCATTCAAGTGTTGGTATCTTTAGATTAATGTCTTCAACAACTTCCAAGTTTAAAACTAGGCTATGTTTTTGGTTGGTAAATGGAAAATAAGGGGCCCTACATCAACTATAGAAAACAAGCCCATGAACAATTAAGACAACAATTCATAGAACTAGTCCATTTATCTATTGTATTGAGATAGATGTCGATTTGTCTAAGAGTGAAGTGTCTCCATGGTGAGAAAAATGGGAACCTAGAAAGAGAACAATAATGAAAAATATCATTTGTGAATATCAAGACTCATATTACCTATAAAGGGAACATTACCAAAGAAAAAACAAGATTGTCCCAAGTAAATAAATGATGATACCATAATTCCATAAACAAGGGAATACATTGAAGTGTATAATCTACATAATTTATGACACTCCAACTAAAAAAAATTGTTTGAAATCTAATCTAACTAGTTACAAGCATAGTGGCCAAGTTAATGACCAAGACTTCTAAGCATCCACTAGGATTCTACAAGACCAACTTGATGAAATTGAAATAACCATATTTTATGGGGGTGGAGGGGGTGGATAATGTGTATTTGAAATGCACATTGTCCCCACCCACACCCCACCATTAAAATACACATTGTCCCTTCCCCCCACCCTTATATGAGGGTGGGTGTGGGGAGAGATATTAGGGAAAACTTATGGGGGGAGGTAAATTTTGAGGGTAGGCATGGGGAGAGATATTAGGGAAAAATTATGAGGGTGGGAGTGGCAAGAGATAATAGGGAAAACTTAATAGGGTAGGGGTGGGGAGAGATATTAGGGAAAAATTATGAGAGTGGGAGTGGGGAGAGATATTAGGGAAAACTTATGAGGGTGGGAGTGGCAAGAGATATTAGGGAAAACTAATGTTTTCCAGGTAATGTCTCCCCCCTTAAGTTTTTGTTGGCCCCTGACCAAGTTTAGGGAGAAACTTGATCATATTGACCTCTTTTTGGACTTCGACAACCTGTCAAACGAGGAGTGCAAGACGAAGTAGAGATCATGGGATCTCAGCCCCTTTTTGGATCCTTTTTGGGTTTTTGGGATTATGTAACAGGATTGGGATGTCATCCCATGGGTTTACCCATTCTTAGGCCTATTTTGTAATGTATAAATAGATATCTAGGCAATGTAAGAAGAGGCCAAGTCGAGATAGGCATCTATGTGATATATGTTAAGTGCAAGTAAGGTTTTGTAAGTGCTTTGTGCATGAATGTGAGAGACTTGCAGAGCTAAGTGCAAGTGCTTGTAACAGACTATGGAAGGCTTTGTGATGTAACGCAAGGAAGAAGGATCTAGCGAGCTGTGCAAATATTATTTCCTCTGTGCAATAGGGTTTTGATGGCTTTGTGCTTGTAACCGATCGATTGAAGGAAATAAAGAATAAGAGTTGGTGGATGTAGCCCCAGGGTGGGGGTGAACCACATAAACACTGTGTTGTTTTTCTTTATGCATTGCCTTGATGTGTCTATGTCTTCTTTTTCTAAGTGCTTTGATATAGATAGATAAGATTTGCTCATGTTTGCGTTAATAATGTATATGAATGCTAGATCTGATGTACATGAATATGATTAGTGCTCAAGACTATTAGATATGACCTATTTTTTTAACGCTAAGTGCTTAGATATTTAGATCTAAATGTATGATGTGATGCTCTGTTATATAAGCGCGGTAGGATAGCGGTTGAATATTGGTGATTCATCGGTGCTAAGTTCTCTATTAGGTGTCATAATCAAATATTTGTGTCCCAGCTAAGGTTGCAGACATATGAGTCCTGCAACCACCCCTGCCTCTACCTCGGGTGAGACTTCATATGCTTCACAGGTGTTGTTGAAAGGGCTAGTAGCTAGGGTTTTGTTGGTGTGTTGTTGTAGCGTTGAACCCTGGGTGTGCCCCTGTGCCAACAAATGGTTCCGTTGTCAAGACCTGAAACTGTGATTGCTGGGAACTGAGGAAGAAGAAACTCTTTTGTGAAGATCTGATATGAAATTGTGAAAGCTATGTGCGTAGATCTGTTGCCCTAGTACACAGCATTCTACTTGACCTGTGAAGCTTTGTGTCAAGAAAAGAGGTCAGATCTGAAGAAAAGAGGTAAGATCTGTAAGCTCTGTGCTCTAATAAAGGTAAGAATAGTAGAAAAACTCTAGATCTAAAATCTTTGTGCTCTGAAAAAGTAAGATAAGTGAAATTTTTTGTTTCTAAGGTATGGATCTAGGTATGTTTGATAGATTTTTTCTTAGCTTAAAAACTAGGGCACTAGTAGATGAAAGAATATTTGATATGAATAGATATGATAAGAATACTGAAAGATATGTTATACCTATGCATAGAAAGAATGTTTGGACTAACAAATGGATGCAGGATCCTAGAAAGAATTTGTTGTAGGTTAGCTCCTAAGATCCTAGCGTGCAATATAGGAGAAGTTGGGGATCATTTAGAAGAAAGAGAGGATTAACCCTCTATTAGAGTTGCAGAAAACCAGGACATATTGCTAAGGAATGACCTGGGAGAAGACCTAGTTGTCTTTGTTGCAAAGCTATGGATCATGAAGTGTTGGACTGCCCTAGAATTACTGCTAAGCTTGAAATAATGAATCTGAAACAACAAAACCCTATGGCAGATCCAGAGACTATGGAAGAAACCCAGAAAGAATTAGAGAAAGTATTGTTACAGATGAAATAAACCCTGAATGACCATTGATATGTCATATTATCAGACATTTTTAAAGAAAAAGAATGCATTAAAGAAAGAATATGACACTTCGACATTGATTGTGTTTTGGATGAGGAAACACAGGTGAATATCATGACAGAGAGAAATTGGGAAGATATAGGAAGGCTTGCTATGATCCCTTCATTAGGAGGAATAGGATTATTCAGAGGAAAACTAGTAAACCTATGTGGGAGAACCACTCAGCTATCTATGAATGCCAATGGAACTTCGATAGAAGAAGATTTTGAGATTATTAAATTTATTAATGAAAACACCCCATTTACCATGTTACTAGGAAAACCTTGGATTGAAAGAGTTCAAGCCATACGAAAAGATGAAGACGATGTTTTGGAGAAGAAGAGATAAGAGTTAAAAGATTTTATGACTAGAAGGATCACATACTTGATTGAAGAACAAAAGAACAGATCGAAGCTACTTAACACTAGAGACCCAGATGTCGAAGCTGCAAGAAAATTATAAGACTCACAAAATATTGAAGGACATATACTAGATAAAGAAGAGGTGTTACCCCTGAATCCTAGGAAAGAATATCAACAGTGCGCAGTGACTATGTCCAAAGAAGATAAGAATCAGAATGGAAAAAAGAATACTGAGACGAAGCTCACTGGAAAGAAGGCTGGGAAGCTAAGTAAGAAGAGGTCTAAGATTGAAAAGTTACATAAATCTTTAGAGGGAACTTCGCAAGAGGGAAATTTGCAGAATTGGAACTTCAATGGGATATCAGAACAATGACACATGGCACTTCGTCGTGGTGAAGAAACATATCCATTGGGACCAACATATCCATTTGACTGCCACTCCGAATGGGTTGGAAAGCATTTATAGCTCGATACCAAACTGTTGGACCGTGCCATAATGGATAGAACAATATTTAAAGAGGTTTCATACCCATTACAAGCGAACCATTGCCGAGTTACCTATTTATCCTATTGCGCCATGCACGAAGTACACTTTTGCTAACCAAGAATTTGAGCCCACAAACCAAGTGACTTGTATATAGTGATCATTGCGCTCTTGTTTCTTATTCTAGTATAGTTTCTAAGTTAATTTGACCCCGATCTAAGTAATCCTGAGAGCGTATGTCCAAGGAGCTCAATGCAATCGAAGAATCTGTGACAAAAGTCCTCCTCGAGCTAAGAACTGAAAGAGTCATGTCGAAGAGAGAATTGTCCATAGGTGTACAAGCATCTTCGATGAGAGAATTGTCAGCCTCTCCATCCACTGCTCGAGCCGGACCATCCCGGCCAGCAGATGAGAAATGAACTAAGCGCAGAGACGATCTTGCGAATTCTAAGTTGATTCCAAGCATATTTCTTGCCTACCTACCACCTCTGAGCAGCGAGATAAACTAAGGCAGTGTGCCCAGAGACTTTGAATATAAATTGGTCACTACGTACCTCCTGAAGGGGATACGTGCAGTTCATGCAGATCAAGAAAATATAGCAGCGTTGAAGTTTAGAGACTTCAACCTCGGTGATAGGAAGGTTTATAGCATGCTCACCCCGCATAAGTACCTAACCAAGAAAAAATGAAAGAATTCAAAGATCGTCCCTCAGTCATGGACCCATAACCTCGCACAATCCACTCTGCTCAATGTCATGAATATTCCTCACTTCGGGCGACACCAGGAAGTGAATGCATGTGTCAAGTTGTTGTTTTCCTTTTATCATGGTGGATACTTGTGGTTAAACTATCGTATCACAATGGATCCAATGTTGGTCAATCAGATCACAGGGCTGAGTATGCAAGGCCCTGACCCACAAGATTTCTACCCTGGAAAGACAATCGATCGCGCTCTAGCAAAAAGGATCAAGGACACATACGGAGATGTAAAAAAGGGAACGTGAGGATACAAGGTAGCTTCTATCCAAAGTGGCACAGTGCGCGGCCCAGGGATGATTTTAGGGGCTAAATTTTGCGCATGGGCTAATTTTCCATCGTTTTTCCCAAAAAAATATTCACCATTCTAAAAATGATTCACCCAAATTCTATAGGAAAAAATTATTTTACCTCAAAAATCGCCAAAATTTTATACAAAATATATAAAATCCTTAGAGATTTGAATATTTTTATAAAAATATCGCCAAACATTTATAGTTGGCATATGAAGGATTAGTAATATTCGTCGAGGTTTCTACATTTTAAAATAAATTTTCATCCTTAAAATCATCCCTAAGTGAGCCTAGACTGTCAATTGATCGTAGGAAAGTTAGTTCACAAGAACTGACCTACCCAAGTCATTGGCTTTGTAGTCGACCTCGCAGGGAAGTGTGTGGAGGGCCTACAAATGAATTGGGCAAAGTACCTCATGAACCAATTGGAACTGGACTGCAGGGAAGCACAAGATCAAGGATATGAGTTTCACTTTAGTTGGCTTCTAATACTGATCGCTTTCATTGCATGGGAGATGTCGGAAGGTGCGAACTTCTCAGACATTGAGCCCTTTGAACCTCTGGTCGCGAAGTTCAGTACACTGTCGTACTCGAACGACATGAGTAAGAAATGGAAGTCAAATGTCGTGTTCCATATATATTAGAACCAGTTGAAGGTAGCCATCCAGTCCAAACCTCACATAACCTCGAATACTCTCGACAGGTTTCGGCCTTTGATGAAGTTCAACACTGATCGACACTTTATATACATCACAGCGCACGCCAATGATCATAAGCAACAACTGCAGTCATACTAAAAGTTGTTAGAGGAGGATTTGGAGGAGATTACCAAGGAATGGTCAACAGACCTCCTTATTCCACCAGACCCTGCAGAGCTATCTGACATAAACAATTCAGAAATTATGCAGGATACACTTGGACCAAGCAAAACGAAGAAGACTGAAGAAATACATAATCTAAGCAGTGTCTCAGTGAAAATTTCTTCCATTTCACCAGAGCAAGGAGGTGATGGTGAAGAGATAGGTGGCAGAGAAGTGGAATAGAAGAAAGGCGAGGTTACATCGCCTAGAGACAAGGAGGATCCCTCAAAGAAAAGGAAGGTTCCCCCCCCAAAACTTTCCTCCCGGAAGAAAGTGAAAGCAACCATGACTAAGTTTGAGACTATCCTCACCCCAGATGACTTCGATTTCATCGTAGCAGCCTTGAATGATGCTTCATTGGAGATAGCAGAGAAACAAGAAGCTAAGCTAGAAGAGATGTTCCATCAAATTAAGGACGAGCTCCAAGGAGTGAAACAGGCACTACAACCCAATCGCGCAATATCCACTACGTCTCTGTCAGCAGGAACATCATAATTGGGAGATGAGCCAGCTCAACTCCACCGAATCACCGATACAGTCGAAGCTCACCTTCAACGAGCTCAGAAAGAAACAACGCAAGCTACCCAGACTTTGGCACAAGTACAGGGAGACCTTGTATAACAACACAATACTGCATAAAGGGAAAAGCTTGACCTGCAAGCAAAGTGGGATGAAGAAAAATCACAACAAGGAACAACAAGGAACAATTGCTCATAGAGCAACTTGGAGTAAAGGAAATGGTTCACAGAGCACTTCTCTCTGTGATAGTTGTAGAAGTGAATACTGAAGAGAGAATTCCACAGCAGGTGGCACAACTTGAAGAAGTAATCCAGCAGCTCCAACAACGCATAGCAGACTTGGAGCTCCGCAATGTTCCCAAGACCCCACAAGATGTAAGAGACCTAAGGGAAGAAATTTCCTGCAACACAGTTCACAGACTGAAATCTCTTGCCTTGGAGTGCAAGAAGCTAAGTAACCGTAGTGCCCAAACATACGAGAACCTCACTGAGAATTCAGAGTTGCAGTCGTTGGAGTCGCAGCTCCAGGAAGTGAAGCAGCATGTAGACACACTATAGGTGCAGCTGAAGGCCTTATCAGTCGTGGAAAGAATGAAGCGGTCTCAAGAGAAACCCATTGCCTTGCAATAGATCCACATGATTCAAAGAAAAGTGATGGAAGTTACTCAATGGCTTCAACGAGTGTAAGATAAGGATTGTCAGTTGTTCATAGAGGTTGAAAGCTAAGGAGCAGAGTTGGAACGGGTTGTCACCATAGAAGAACAATTCCTAGAAGGGCCATTGAATGACGCAGTGATCCAAGAGTTCACCGAGCAAGAGTTCATCACACAACAGCATGTCGAAGCAGCTCGAGGCCTTCGAAGTAGAATTGGTCAGTTCAGAGTGACTCAGGATGAGTCACAGGTGAGTGTTGGGGTCATGTTGGCCCTTAACCAAGTTTTGGGAGAACCTTGGTCATATTGACCTCTTTTTGGACTTCGACAGCCTGTCGAATGAGGAGCATAAGATGAAGCGGAGATCACAGGATCTCGGCCCCTTTTTGTATCCTTTTTGGGTTTTTGGGATTATGTAATGGGATTGGGATGTCGGCCCATGGGTTTACCCATGCTTAGGTCTATTTTTTAATGTATAAATAGATATCTGGGTGATGTAAGAAGAGGCCAAGCCAAGATAGGCATCTATGTGATGTATGCTAAGTGCAAGTAAGGTTTTGTAAGTGCTTTGTGCATGAATGTGAGAGACTTGCAGAGCTAAGTGCAAGTGCTTGTAACAGACTGTGGAAGGCTTTGTGTTGTAATGCAAGGAAGAAGGATCTAGCGAGTTGTGCAGATATTATGTCCTCTGCGCAGTAGGGTTTTGATGGCTTTGTGCTTGTAACCTATTGATTGAAGACAATAAAGAATAAGAGTTGGTGGATGTAGCCCAGGGTGGGGGTGAACCACATAAACGATGTGTTGTTCTACTTTGTGCATTGCCTTGATGTGTTTATGTCTTCTTTTTCTAAGTGCTTTGATATAGATAGATAAGAACTACTCATGCTTGCATTAATAATGTATATGAATGCTAGATCTGATGTACATGAATATGCTTAGTGCTCAAGACTATTAGATATGACCTATTTCTTTAACGCTAAGTGCTTAGATATTCAGATCTAAATGTATGATGTGATGCTCTGTTATATCGGCGCGGTAGGATAGTGGTTGAATATTGGTGATTTTTCAGTGCTAAGTGCTCTGATAGGTGTTATAATCATAGATCTATGTCCTAGATAAGGTTGCAGACATCCAAGTCCTGCAACCACCCCTGCCTCTACCTCAGGTGAGACTTCATTTGCTTCACAGGTGTTGCTGAAAGGGCTGGTAGTTAGGGTTTTGTTGGTTCATTGTTGTAGCGTTGAACCCTGGGTCTGCCCCTGTGCCAACAGTTTTCCCTGATATCTCCCCCCATAATGTTTTCCTAATATTCCCCCCCACCCCCACCCTCACAATTTTATCTCTCTCATAAGTTTCCCTAATATCTCCACCCCACCCCCACAAATTAACAAACTAATTCCAAAAAGTAAGCTTAGTTTGGTGCTTTGGGGTTTTTCCAAAAGGTGATACTCATGACCCATTTGTAATGTTCCCCTAGCTTAACTAAAGAATATTATTTCGTGAAATACACATAAATTCAAATAATTTTTCTACTAACTAAATTCTGGTAGCTTACCAACTACAAATTATACACAGATTTAACCATTGAATATGTTGTTATTTAAATTCAACTACATCATGCTAGCTAACAATAATGTCACATCCTCACTGAGACAAGCCACATGTGCAACAAGATTTGTACTACACATGAAAACTATTTCCCAACATGCGTAACGATTCGAGCACCATGCTAGAATCTTGTCACCAATACTACTAAAATCGACTAACATATACATTTAAAGATTGAATTATGAACAACATGAAAATCAAGCTCATGCAATTGTCCATACTATTAAAAAATGTAAATGCAGCTAACAATTTCACCACAACAACATATAATTCATTTGCATGCACAAAGTAAAATGCACAGTAGTTAAACTCATGAAAACATATAAACACTTATCCTCTTAAAATAGTTGTCTAACCAGATTCTTGGGAAGGATGTTCCACCCAATCATAGACTTGTTGTTCCAAATCTCAACAACAAGTCACCCTCGAGATGGGGCTAGGAATCCACAAATGAAGGGTTCCTCTCATAGTTCACTCACAACTCGATATTCCACAACCCAATGGTATTCTCCTAAAACTATCCTGAATTTCCTCCATCTCTCTTCCTCTTGACCTTCCCAACCCAAGGAATGTACCCTTCACTTCTCTCATCCCATTGGGCTTCCCATTCATTTATCAAGGTCTCTTTGGCCTAGTTTACCAGGAATATCTCTGTTGGGAACTCATTGTCAAGAAAATAACAACAAACACTTGTTTTTATAGTGAAACTCACATAGGAGTTACTCTTCCATCCTGACAACCTGGATATTCAATATCCATCTCCAGAACACTCCAAAAATGCTCCAACATGATCAAGAATTCACCCATCCTTCTTGGTCTAGCTCCCATGCCTTTCTTTTTTTCTCTCCCCTTGTTATTCATGTAAAAAATGAAAGTTTCACTGGTACTTGTTCTACCCATGCAAATTTCCTCTACCTTCCCAAGACACTTGACTGCTCACTCTGCCCAATTTTGATTGTACTTCATCCCCATGCTCTCCAATAACTATGGGATGTGACTCTCACACCCACCCTCTTACACGAGTTTAATGATTGGGCTCTCAAACACTCAAACAAAAAATTGGAAGTTATCCCCAATAATAATAAAATTCAAGGAAATGGGCTGAAGTAATACCTATAATTAATTTCCCCCTTGGAGCCCTCATAGACACTCTCTTGTATTATGGATAACTCAACCCCCATATCTATCCATATTCCCCAGCAGTTGGCATCACATTTTATTTATTAAAATTCAGAGAATACATTTTTCATTTTACATCGCTTGTCCATAGCCGCATTCATATCTACATTGTGCATTAATTAAACTGGGGATTATAGTGGGGATGTTACACCATTTCCATTATAAGAGTGGTTGTTGTGTATTATGTGAGATTGATGAGGCTAAATAGGGGATGAAGATATATTATGCATGGGAATCACAGAGGCACAATGTGGTGTTATGAATTCCATACTCTGCTAAGACAAATGGAAGGAACTATTCAAGCATCAAGAGCAAGAGAAGGTTAATTCGAGGGGATCTTGTGCAATGGATGCCACTAGGAACATGTTGGAAATAAGAGAATGGAAAAAGGAAGTGGATTTGTTCATGGACATACAACCTACAAAACACTTGGAAGTCATAATACAATTAATATCCTTTCAACAATTGGTGGGATGAATCTTGGATCTTCTCAGTGCTCATCCATCAATGGTTACCTCTCCCTCTCCTACCGGCTCAAGCCCATCAATGGAACCCTCCCTTTGTGGCCTTTCATTGGCCTTAGAGGAGCTTATGGGTTTAGAGAGAATAATTAATCCAAAATTATATGAAGGCATAGGTGAAGTTCTCCATGTTACCACGATCCAAGAATTAAATCACCTAGATGTTGATTGAAACAAGTCGAGGGATCTTGGGGAAGTAGAGACCCGTAATGGGCATGGAAACCAATATTTTTCTTCTCTTCTTGTCTTATGTTCTATCCAATAGTTTATTTACTTAAGCAATTTGTAAGGTGACAAACCTGTCACAATAATTTAGGCTAGAACAAAGAAGATTGACCCTCTAAATTGAAAAACCTCCAATTTTATATTATGGATATTTGGCTACAACCTCACATTTCTATTTTGTATTGCAAATTTGTTTGGCTGGGATGCAACATTTTTTAATATAAAATATAACCATTGTTGTGAAAAAAATGAATAAGTGATTCAAAAGTTCTTTTGAATCCCTAGATAACCTGAGTATCGAGTAGTCAATGATCCCACGAAGTAGCATCATTACCCCACATGTAGAAGTGGTGTTAGGGTAATTAATTGGTATAGAGGTATGCCACTTATCTAGCTCATACAAAAAAAAATATTAAATCAAAAAGAGTGAATATGCACCACAAACTTACAAAAGTATTTCAAGAAGAGTTAAGAGGGAAAGCACTTGCATGCATAATTGCGGAGAAGATGTTTGACAAGTGGAAGGGATTATAAAAAATAGTAAATGATCAATTCATTACATCACAACTATGAATGCACTCTTGTAAACTCATCCACTCTACAACTATACTTTACACCTCCTATGTACTCATCCAAAATGATTATATTAGTAAATAGGAAGGACAACATCCCTGGAGTACATAATCCTAAAATCATCACATCAACACCCTTTCCACCCTCTCATTAAGTCAATAACATCAACCTTGCATAACCAATAAAAATGCAGAAAAATAATAATAATAAAAAAAAAAAAACCTTTAACTTAAACTATAGAAAGAAAAAATAACAATGATATGAATGGCTTATTAGCATAAGCCAAATAGTATATATCCCATGGGATATAATAAGCCTTTTTATTTCCCTTTGCATTCTACACTCAAAGTTTTATACATTTTGTAGTTATAATATATATATATATATATATATATATAAAAGCCTTTTTATTTCCCTTTGCATTCTACACTCAAAGTTTTATACATTTTGTGGTTGTTTATATATATATATATATGCTTTTATATATATAAAAGTTTTTTTTATTTCTCTTTGCATTCTATACTCAAAGTTATATATATATATATATAATTAAATAAATAAAAATAATAAAAAGATATAGATAAATTTGTTGAAAATGATATTAATAATTCTTCCACATTAAAATGAATTAAAAAAAACTATATTGTAGTTGAGAATGAGAAAGAAATAATAAAAATGCAATGATTTAATTAATGTGTCTAACTTGTCTTTTATAGTGGTGCATTCATTTTTATTAGATTTATTAATTATTTGTGTGTTTTGTCTATGTCAATGCACTATTAAAGAAAGGAAAATCCGTGCTAAGGCATTTCCTTTTTTATGACTATATAACCGATAAATAAAGTAAAATGCGCCAAGAAAACTATGTTTAAGAGCACCAATAATGATGCAATGAGTGTACGCCAAAACAACAAAGTGTCAAATGCATGTGTAAAAAAACTTATAAATTTTTAAAAAAATACATGAAAATTAAAAAGTGGGTAATTATCACATTAAGGCTAGTGAATTTTAAAAAAATAAATAAAAGTGTGTTTAGGGTTAATTTAAAGTTGAATATTTTCGTTTTCATTTACCAAAGTTAAAGTTTAAAAAATTAGGGATAATTTAAAGTTGAATATTTTCATTTTCGTTAAATGTAGTTCTACATGTAAAGCACTCAAAACCATTATATAGAGAGAACTCAAAACCATTATATAGAGAGAGAGAGAGGGACTTAGTACGAGAGGAACCGTTGATTCACACAATTGGTCATCGTGCTTGGTTGAAAAGCCAGTGGCATCTTCAAAGTATTTTTCATTTAGTTTTTTTTAAATGTTTTTTTGGGTTTAATATGTTTTTTAAATGTGTTTTGTTTATTTTATTTTTGGTATTCGGTTTCAAATTATATAGAGAGAGAGGGGCATCCCCAAACTATTTTTCATTTTTTTTTAAATGTTTTTTAATTTAATATGATTTTTAAATGTGTTTATTTTAGTTTATCTTATTTTTGGTGTTCAATTTCAATTTGTTTTTAATTTATTTTTAAATTTTTGGTAGTTTAGTTTATTTATTTTTTTTTTTAATTTGTTTTAGTTTAAAATTTTATTTTATTTATTTATTTATTTTTCTCAAATTGGTTATGGATTTTTTAGTGTGTTTTTCATTTATTATTTTTTAAAATTGTTTGTATAGATTTATTTTTTCAATTTATTTATTCTTAAATGTAAATTTAAAAAAAATTAAAAATTAATTAATAAATAAATTTTCAAGCGATTATTTAGAAGTGGATTTTGAGTTTTTAATTTACAATGGTACTGATTGTTGAGGTTACGGTTTCAATTACATTGTATTTTTAACTTCAAAAAATAACTAGTGTTATTAGTAACATCGTTTTTTATTTGAATGTTAGTTTTAGGGTTTTAAAACTGTTGTCAACATCATGATTTCAAACAAGTCATAAGTTTAACCCACCTCAAAAAAGGAGTGCTATTGGTAGCACTACTTTTTTATTCGCGGGTAAAAACAACCACTCAATGCAACCTCTAAAAACATGATAACTATAGAGAGTTCTCGTTAAGTTAGTAACTTTGTTCCCACAAAACACATACTCCCAAGAAAACAAACAAGTGCATGCATGCTAGAGAAAAACATGAAGACATCCCCCATTGCAAGCTTACATGGCTAAAGAGTCGAGTTTACAAGCAAGTTTACACAATTCCATAATCCACATCTATAAAGTCAGGGTTACACAACCACATAATCTCCTATGTAAAGGGGTGTGAGCTTGTTATTTCAGTTGGAGGCAAGATTGATAAGCTTGCTTTAGGGTTGTTGAAACCATTTCTTACCCATCTTAAGAAAACTAAAGAACAAATTACTAAGGGCGGATATTTTATCCGACTGCAACCACCATCTAGACCAAACCAACATATCTCTTGGTTTACAAAAGGAACCATTGAAAGGTTTGTCTTGTTTGTGATTACTCCAAAGGTCATAGAGAGGGTTAATACAATAGAGAAAGAAATAATACAAATTGAGGAATCTATTAAATGTGGTGATTCCTTGGTTGAATAGTAGCCCTCAAAATATAGTTTATACTGAACAAAAAGATGTTGGCAGGCCTAATTCTAATGAAAATTCAGAGGGTGCAATTGTTCCTTATAAGTCAAGTAGATAGTATGTCAATGGAATTGAGCCTACACGTGGAGAAAATTTCAAAGCATGCTTGCTTAGAGTCTCAGAGACACGAAAGATGGTGTTGTAAAAAGAATGTAAGGAATGGCTTTTGCTTGAGCTACAACTTCTAGTTTCAAAATCGATCACATGCATGATTTAGTTTCATTTGTAGATTTCTTTAAGGCTTTCCTCCTAAGAGAAACATGTGTAATTTTTATGGGTTTGTGGAAGAAAATTCAAGAAGCTAGAATCAAATTGGAAGAAATGTAATTAGAAGCTATGGAATCTTCTCCAACTCAATTTGAGATAGGTTTGATAAATGT
>JASDQU010683978.1:3732-27996 GCA_032191745.1 Picea mariana | reverse complement strand
GTTAAGTTAGTAACTTTGTTCCCACAAAACACATACTCCCAAGAAAACAAACAAGTGCATGCATGCTAGAGAAAAACATGAAGACATCCCCCATTGCAAGCTTACATGGCTAAAGAGTCGAGTTTACAAGCAAGTTTACACAATTCCATAATCCACATCTATAAAGTCAGGGTTACACAACCACATAATCTCCTATGTAAAGGGGTGTGAGCTTGTTATTTCAGTTGGAGGCAAGATTGATAAGCTTGCTTTAGGGTTGTTGAAACCATTTCTTACCCATCTTAAGAAAACTAAAGAACAAATTACTAAGGGCGGATATTTTATCCGACTGCAACCACCATCTAGACCAAACCAACATATCTCTTGGTTTACAAAAGGAACCATTGAAAGGTTTGTCTTGTTTGTGATTACTCCAAAGGTCATAGAGAGGGTTAATACAATAGAGAAAGAAATAATACAAATTGAGGAATCTATTAAATGTGGTGATTCCTTGGTTGAATAGTAGCCCTCAAAATATAGTTTATACTGAACAAAAAGATGTTGGCAGGCCTAATTCTAATGAAAATTCAGAGGGTGCAATTGTTCCTTATAAGTCAAGTAGATAGTATGTCAATGGAATTGAGCCTACACGTGGAGAAAATTTCAAAGCATGCTTGCTTAGAGTCTCAGAGACACGAAAGATGGTGTTGTAAAAAGAATGTAAGGAATGGCTTTTGCTTGAGCTACAACTTCTAGTTTCAAAATCGATCACATGCATGATTTAGTTTCATTTGTAGATTTCTTTAAGGCTTTCCTCCTAAGAGAAACATGTGTAATTTTTATGGGTTTGTGGAAGAAAATTCAAGAAGCTAGAATCAAATTGGAAGAAATGTAATTAGAAGCTATGGAATCTTCTCCAACTCAATTTGAGATAGGTTTGATAAATGTATTTTGGATTACATTGAACAATGACACTGTTGTGTTATGCAAGGCACTACAACCCTCCATTTTCTTGAAATCTATTTGCAACATCTTTCCAAGAAAATGGAGCCCCTTACATTTTTTGGCTTTCAAGAGTCTTTGACTTATATCTTCTTAATGGATTCTTCCACTTTATCAAAACATGCTCTTTAGGCTTCTCTTCTCAACAAAGTTTGCCTTTTTCAATTTGGAGCACTCGAGAAAAATTTCAAGTTAATTTTTTGGTTTACAGGCAAGTTAATAGAAACTCCCCCGATGTACATTGGAGGATTAACATAAAATCCTATGATGTACATCAGAGGAGTTCCATCAAAATATGTCGATAGACATCAAAAAATATTCACACATGAGTTGTTGTCAACTCCTCTGATACGTCGTAGGAGTTCGTATTAACTCCTCCAATGCATCGAAGGAGTTTCTTATTTCCCTTTTGATGACTATTGAAGCTTTTCGTGTCAAAATATCAGATGCATATCAGAGATATTTTAATCAACTTTGTCGTTCCTCCATACGTGACATCATGCAATAAATTTGCCTCAACTCTATAAAATAAGCTCACCCTCTCCATACCCTCACCTTTGTCTATGAAAGAAGGCATCATAATGATTCCTCTATCGAAATGCCAAAACGACTAGTGCACTTGGTAAACCATCCACTACCCTCCACACGTCATCTACTTTCTAGGTAGGCTCTGACTTGGTCATGTATTTGTCCTTTTGATGATAAATAACCTAGGGTTATGGTTTCATTTTATTCATTTGGTTTATTATTTTCCCCTAAGACTCGGTTCGCTAAACCTTCTTCAAAGGCAACATTGTTTACCCTCCCATAACCATTCTCTCGGACCATAAGAAACTCACAAGAGTACTGGTACTCTAATCTATCCAGCGACGACACATGACATGTCCAAAGCTCTTTTAATTTCCCGATGGGGTCAAGAACCAATTGCTTATACTAGCTCTTTCTCGGCCTCTAAATATCCTTCTTATGAAACTCTTTAGTCTTAATAGTACTGCAACCTCATCTCCAAAAAGAGAAAATCCTAGGACCTATGTTTGCTAACCTTTTCCTTTCCCATCACTGATAGAGGATTTTTCCGTTAAATCCACAACCAACCAATGATCACAATTTTTTATTTTTTTTCTTTTTAAATGGTAACAAACCTAACCCCTAGCAGGCTTGACCTCTTTTCAAGTTTTGAGAGTTCCCTTGGTAATTCAACATCCTTGGTATTCAAACTTTTGATGCTATCGGGAGACTTCCCATGAATCATTATGATAGTCTTGGTGAAGTTCATATGAACTTCCTTGATTTGTGCTATAACCACCCAAAGCACTTAACTTCAACTCCTATGATACATCGGAGGAGCTAAGAACAACTCCGTTGATTCTCCACATGACCTTTCTCCTCATCAGAAGACTCAGCGTTAACTTTTTCAATTACCTTGGAGAATTTATCTCCAACTTCACCGACGTCTTCGATACCTTTCACTTAATTGACTCCGATGTGCATCAAAGATCTTTCTACCAAATCTCCTGATAGATACAAATCAACAATATTTTCATTAACCTACCCCATGTCCATCAAAGAATTCGACATTGACTCTTTTGATAATCATCAAAATAGTTCATAAGAACTGCTCCAATTTTGACTTTTGAGCATCTTTTAAGCTAACTTCTTCTCTAACTTCTCACCAGATTGCTCACTATGCCTGTCATTATACTTTCGTCATCGGATGAAGATCTTCCACCTAGTATTAGCTCAAGTGAATCATCATGTAGCTGAGGATACTTATACAAAGTTTTTTTGTGTATCAGTCATGTTCTTATCCTCACACTAATCTCATCTTCACCTTGCAGGTTCATACATGTCTCCAAGAAAGAAACTGACCAAAAAAGTGCCAACCACTGAGGCAACCACTGAGGCCTTCGAAAGTATTCGACAGAGTAAAGATGAACCTGAAACTCTCAGATCCATGTATGAAGACACTGATGGACTCCTATAAAAGGAAGGGTATATACTTAGATGGGGAGACATGTACCATATGCTCAAAAAGAAGAAATTATCCATTGATGCCAAGGACAAGATGAACCAAGGATCTTCAAGAATATTACAAGATATGGGATATTCAGAGTAGCATCCTACATTGTTGTGTTCCCTTGCATTGTCACCATTACTTGTATCATAAAGAATGTATATTTGAGGAATGGATATATCTATAACTCCAAAAAGGAACCCATAGCATTGTTTCGGCCCGAATACCTAGAAAAATGCTATCACCTCAAGAAAGGGACTAAGAAGCTAGACAACAAACTTCTCAATGAGTTTGAATACACAACCGAGGAGCTATTTCCCAGATGGTACAAGGTAGACAATCAATTAAAACATATAACCAAGGGAGGGTACCCTACGATCACACTAACAAGGTCTTGTCAGTACATGGTAGCTATGCTATGCAGGCTATATAGGGAGCAAGATGCCTCCCATTTCTCCGTGTCATACATTCCACTGATTTATTACTGCACGAATGAAGGATTGTCGTACAACTGGGATAACATCTTGTCGGCCAACCTAAAAAATGCCATCAATTTAATTGTATAATCTCAACCAGGATATTTCCCTAGTTTACACATGTATTCATACCTCTTAGACATCATGTGCATATCCCACCAATATTAAAATATGGGGTGGAAATGACGACCATCAAACAAAGACATTCACATTTACTACAAAGTGTTCTAGGAGCACAAATACATGATGGAATATCAAAATATCTCTGAACACTTTTTGGCTCCTCTCTACGAGTTTATATTTAGCACACCAACCCCATGTATGACCGACAAAGCGATAGTTGTCATAAAAAGGATCGATGATTGGTACCTTATGGAGCATGGTATTTATATCAGGGTGTATGGACGACATCCCTCCATATCCTCCCTTAGTTTGTACCAAACAAACTGGTACTCTAGGAGGTGGCATATCAAACAATGATCCATGGAGTATGAGGAATGCTCTACCAAGGCAAGAAAGAAATCTAGACACCACTCCCATTATATGTCGGTCTCTACTCATTTTCGAACACCAAGCAAGAAAGATAAGAGGTAAACACATTAATCTCATACCATTTTGGATAGGAGAGGTTCAGGAGACATGAACCAAAGGTAATCGTAAAACAACATTTCAATAAGATAGGCTTGCCTTGGGATTACACAACAGAGGTCTGGGAGGAAGAAGAGGTACACTGCAATGGAAGAAATTATGACAAGGTCACTTTCAAGAGATGAGGAAAGCCCTTAGGAAGGATTTTTGATGAAGATAAAGAATGAGAAGAAGACATAAATAAAGCAGAAGAAGAATTAGCAGAAAGGGTGTCTCTCATTTCCACTTCTGCACATTAAGGATTAGCAGAGGAAGAAGAAACCCTAGAGGAAAAGAAGAGGAGGAAAAAAGAGAAGGTTCAAAAGAAAAATAATGTTGCAGCTGAGAAAAAGAGGAAAATCATTGAAGAATCCAAATCCAAAGCTAAAGCAGATGATGCAGCAAAGGAAACTGCGTAGAAAGAAGCCGAGCAAAAGGCAACAGTAGAAAAGGTTGCAACAGGCGCAACAAAAAAAATGAAAGAAGCATCAGAGAAGGAAACTAAGGAAGTTGTTGATAAATCAACAAAGGAAGAATAGAGGAATAAATATGAAGAAACTAGAAATAGTGAAATAGTCCCAATGGATACTAATATCCCTGAAATATCAATAGTTAGTTCCATTGGATAGGCACAATTGGTCAAAATAATTTTGGGGCTCTGTACTCCATTCATGCGAAATGATGTACCCAACCTGAGGAAGTTTGTATACGACAAAGGATTAGGTAGGATTGTACAAGAGTAGTATAAGAAAGTATCGGTAACTGGGGGGAGCCCAATTTTAGTCATCACACAGACCCCCATAACAGAACATGTCAGCAAGGATCTAGTGGCCATATCCTCAGCTCGATTCTCTTTTTGGATCACCACAAAGGATAACATCCAGAATTTGCACCAACAAAATATGGTGAAGGAAGAAAGAATCAAAGATCTTGAGGGAAAGCTTCATTAGGTAAATATCGATGAGGGAAACCTCTATAGTTTCAAGGCAAGCACAAAAAGGTCAAGATTGAGCTCGAAAAATCCCTTATCAACATGTGCGATCACCTGCACATGTTCCAGGGCTTAGCTATCATCATCATCATCTAGCATAGCATTATGCAGACCAATCTCACACAATTCAATATTATCCGAGAGAGAATGGATGATCTAGATACATGGATCATAGAGAACCCAAACTTGCCAGTTGAGCTCTATCGTCCCTCAACAAGGGAAGGAAAAAAAAACTCCTATGCATTAGACCATTGCTAGAAATCCACACAAAATGAAGGCAAAGAAACTACCATCTCAATGGAAATATGTTCACGTATACACAAATCAGCAAAAGAATTACTCAAATCATGTCGACTTCCCTAATTAGAGGAGCTGGGAAAAAATCTCATAATGGAGGAACTAGTCGACAAATTACAAGACAAAACGAGTCATAGACAAGCAGTCACTGAGGTAGACACCACACTAATAATGGATATAAGAGAACATCACCTCATTCAAATGAAAAAGGTCCATACTATAGTTCAGGCATTCATGGCTATGTTATCGAAAGACATGCAGACCCTCGACAACAACATAGATATGTACACAACTGCCATAGAAGAGATTGCATACCATAGAATCGTGTATTTACATGATCAAATGTAAATATGGGTAGCATACCTCTGAGACAAGATCCATAAAAAGATAAAATGGCAAATTCAAAATTTCTATTACCTGCACCCTATTTTGTCTTTTCTCAACTACCTTCAATTTTTTCTTTTCCTAGTACACATGTCATCAAGTATAGGAAAGGTGAACAATTTTGTAACAATTTATTTAAGGGAATAAAAAGTGTCACAAGGGAGTTATAAATAATAGTATAAATATGGGAAAAGACCCAATTTGAAGGGGTTGTTCAAACATTGTATAAAATCAAGAACTACTTCAAGGACATATAATGTGTTGATTAATATCAAGAAGCCCACGGATCTAGTTTTCAAAAGAGATAAGAACTTGCGTGTGTGGCTGATTTTGCTGTGAACTTCTTCAAGTAGAATGCATGTTGGTCACATGGATTGTAAGAACAATGTTTGTTGATAGACTAATCTGATGCATACAATTTCATGTTACAATATTGTTATTATTTCTTATATTTTTAAAGTCTTAAGCTCATGATTTGTTAATGTATGAAAAAATATAATTTAGACTTTTCTAGCTATATGTATTTGTGCTCTATGCGGTGTCCTTGGCAGAGTTTAGTTTCATCTACAACTCATTTGTCTACTATAGTTTGCTCCTAGCTAGGATAGGATAGGATATGATAACAATATATTAGATTTATTTTCATACATAGTCTTCATATATATATTTGCATTGCATAACCATTCATCTTCACGCTCATAACCAACAATGGAAGCTAGTCAAAATTTCAGATGGGTCTCCTAAACCAAATGGTGCATAGTATAATTGGGACCATGTATCGGGGAGTACCCTTTACTATTGCAGGGTGAATTTTGGCTCACCATCAGGATTGGCACTAGAAGGTGGGCCAAGTGAATGATTTACATAAACGATCTGTATAATCATGGTTAGTCCTTTGAAAAAAATAATTTTTAACTTTTTTCCCACATAGCATCCTTGAACAGAAAATTAACTATGAAGATACAAAACCTAATTTTGAAAGTGCCATGGGTAGTCTCAAAACTCATACAAAAACTTGCTTTCGTGTACTATAGGAGAGTTCATTGGAAATCGTCGTATCACCTGTGCTTATGCAAAATTACTTGGAAGGATACCAACAGCTTCAGATCTCCCAAGGATGAAAGTGTTGGGTTGTTATATTCTTTGCAGTGAAATTATAATCGAGGTGAATCAACTGATAGTCGAAGGTCGAGGTGGATCGACAACAGTCAAGGTCGAGGTGGATCAACAACAAGTTGAAGGTCGAGGGAGTCGACTGGGTAAATTCGAAGTCGAAGATATTGATGGCAGGTCAACCAAAAAGAGGTCGAAGTGTGAGCATGAGATGAATGACTAGAGACCGAATGAAGGCCGACTGGTAACCTGACTTGGCGTCGACTATAACAAAATCTCAGGATTTGTGGGATTTGTAGCCAATGATATACATGGATCTATAACTGCTTTTTGGGTTCCAATATTTAGGTTTTTTCCTGTTGTAAGACCTATAAAGAGGCATGTTGTAACATTGTAAAGGGTAATCATAGAATGCACTTATGCAAGTTAATGCATGTGTAATTATAGGTTGCTAGTCATGCATATGTAAGTTGAATTGGCTACAGGGTTGTTCTTGCACAGGAAAGAGGGTATGATGTTGATTGTGTCTTAGGTGTGGACCAAGGTTAGACATGTAACCTTTTATTCAGATTGAATAAGACAACAAGAGAGAAAATCGCTCAAAGGATTGTTGGTTTTTCCCAGTTAAGGGTTCTAGGGTAAAATGTCGGTGTATTATGTGATTGCTTGTTTCATTTACATTCTTGATTAAATTCTTCTTCTCTTCTGCTAGGATTAGTGTGGAAGTGTCTTTCATTTATTGACATGTGGTATCAGAGCTTAGGTCTTACCTGACAAGTGAGTTATCAGAGTGGTATTATGATTTCACGAGTATATCAGATATTGAGTAGCCAATCTTGAATCTAAGAACTAAACCCTACGTACAGTAACAATAGTAAGCCATAAATTGTGTTAAATATCATGGTAAAGAATGGCGAGCAATTCCAAAATAGAGATAGAAAAATTCAATGGCTATAATTTTGAGCTTTGGAATCTTAAAATGGAAGATCTTCTTGTAGATCAAGAACAATGGACAACAGTTTGTTCAGGTACCCAGATGAAAAGCATTTTGACAAGCAAATGGGAGAAACTCGAAAGAAGAGCAAGAAGTACGATTCGACTTTGTCTTGCAGATTTGGTGTTGTTGAATGTCTCAAGTGAAGATTCGTCCAAGAAATTGTGGGACAAGATGGGGAGCTTATACCAATCGAAATCTCTAGTAAATAAGTTGTTTCTCATAAATAAACTATATCTTATGAGGATGAGTCATGGAAGTTCGGTGACTGAGCATTTAAATGCGTTTAATACCATGTTAAGCCAGTTATCGTTTGTGGATATTAAGATCACTGATAAGGAGAAATGTATCAACATATTTTTTTCTTTTCCAAACACTTGGGATAGCTTATTCGTGGATATTGGGAGTAATACAACCACACTAGCACTAGAGTACGTGGTTGATTCTTTGTTGTTGAAAGAAATGAAAAGGAAGGATTGACCAAAGATGCTCTAGTAGTGAGAGGTCGACTTGTAGATAGAGATAAAGGCAGATTCTCCAGTAAAAAGTTCAAGTTGAAGGGTAGATCTAAATCCCCAATTCAGTCGACATGAAAATGCTGGAAATGTAGTAAAGATGGGAATTATAAAAGGGACTGTAAGTTGAATGAAAAAAATTCAGTGCTGGATCCGACAAGAATCAGTCGACTGAGAGAAAGATAACCCCAGACAAAGGAGGTGATGTGTATTTGATGTCGACTAGTACACAGTTGGATCAATATGTATGGTTGATCGATTCAGAAGCATCCTATCATATGATACCACATAAAGAATGGTTCTTTGAATACGAACGATATGATGGGGGTGATGTGTTCTTGGGGGATGACCCAAAAATTAGAATTTTTGGATGGGGAAGAGTCTAAATCACACTACAATATGGGAGGAAAAGAACCCTTCTAGGTGTGCTACACATTCCTTAGAAAGAAACCTGGTATCTATCAACAAGATGAGTGATGCAGGTGTGCATACTCTGTCTCAAAAGGATTTGTGCAATATGGTCAAAGCTGAGATGGTCTTAATGAAAGGAGTTTGGATTGGTACCATGTACAAGTTGTTAGGGAATGTCGACTCGACTAGATGCAACAACATCGTTTCTCTTGAAATCGAATCGAATGTGACTCAACCTAAATCGATCGACTCGAGCAGTTTATGGCACGAGAGGATGGGACACATAAGAGAAAAATTACTTCGAGCTATGTAAAGAAAAGGTATGGTTGAAGGTTTTCCTGAATGTGGTTTAGAAGTCAACTTTTGTGAACATTGCATATATGGAAAACAAATTCAGGTTAGGTTCCCATCTGGAGTGACAAGGGAAAATGGGAATCTAGAACTGGTGCATAGTGATGTGTTTGGCCCGGTTACAGTGCCTTCACTTGGTGGATCCATGTATTATGTCTCCTTCATAGATGATTTCTTCAAGAATACATGAATATATTTCCCGAGGAAGAAATCATAGGTTTTCTAGATATTTAAGGAGTTTAAAGATCTTGTGGAAAACCAGATAGATAATAGGATTAAAGTGTTGAGGAATGACAATGGTGGTGAATTCTGTGGAACATAATATGATCAGTTTTGTAAGAAGTGTGGTATAACACGCCAAAATACCACACCATATACCCCACAACAAAATGGAATTTCCGAGAGAATTAACATAACGTTGATGGATAAGGCAAGGAGCATGCTCATTGGTGTTGGGCTCGCACAAGAATTTTGGACAGAGGCAGTCGATAATAAAAAAATATATAGTGAATATGTTTCCTTTGTCGGTGCTAGTCGACACGACTCCAAATGAGGTATGGTCTGGTAAGAATCCTTTGGTGGCACATCTCAAAGTATTTGATTGTGATGCATTTGTGCATGTTCCCAAGGAAAAGAGGAGCAAGTTGGACAAGAAGGCAGTCAAATGTATTTTCATTGGCTATAAAGAAGGAATGAAAGGATATAAGCTCTGGGATCCTACATCAAGGATAACAATGTATAGTCAAGATGTGGTCTTCAAGGAATTCATAGGTAATTCTGATCCAGAGGAATTTGTTCATACCGAGAATAATATTGATACGGTGTGGTTTGAACTGAGGAACGAAGAAGATGATTCAGATGAGTCAACTGAATCTGAGGGAGAGGTGTAAAAATTGACTTCGATGGTAAAGAGGTCAGAAAGAATAAGAAAACCAGTTGGGAGGTATATCCCACCCGACTTATATTTCGCATTCATGCTAACTTCCATCGACGATGAGCCCAAGTCAGTCGATGAGGCAGTCGACTCGACAGAGGGTAAGCTCTAGAAGGATGCCATGGTCGAACAGATGGAATCCTTGTACAAGAATGAGACATGCAATTTAGTCAAGTTATCTAGTGGAAGATATCTCATTGGTAGAAAGTGGGTGTTCAAGAGGAAGATTAATGTTGCAAGACAATTTGAGAAATTTAAAGCTCGACTAGTAGAGAAANCCTGTTTCAAAACTAACTTCCATTAGAGTACTATGTCTCTAGTTGCATCATTCGATCTAGAGATAGAGAATATGGATGTGAATACAACGTTCCTACATGGGGACCTGGAAGAAGATATCTACATGAAACAACTTGAAGGATTTGTAGTAAAGGCAAAGCAAGAGTTGGTGTGCAAACTCAAAATATCCATTTATGGTCTAAAGTAATTGCCAAGGATGTGGTACCAAAATTTGGACACATACATACTTAGTTTTGGATTTGTGAGAAGAAAAGATGATCATTGCATATATTCCAAGGAATAAGGTGGGTGTTTCATATATGTAGCTTTCTATGTCGATGACATGTTGTTGATTGGAAACAACATGGATGCAATAAAGGAGGTGAAGAATAAAATATCCTCCAAGTTTGACATGAAGAATATCGGTGCAACTAACTTCATTCTAGGAATGGATATTAAGATATATCGAGCCACTAGAAATATTTGGTTGAATCAGACGAAGTATTTTGAAATAATTCTGAAATGATTCAACATGTAGGATTGCAAACTAGTAAAGGTGCTAATTCCTATGGGAGCAAGTCTTACTACTGAATAGTGTCCAAAGACACATGAAGAAATAAAGGACATGGCACATGCTCCCTATGCAAGTGTTGTTGGTAGTCCAATGTATGTGATGGTATGCACTCGACCAGACGTTTCCCATGCAGTGGGAGTGTTGAGCACGTACATGTCGACACCTGGAAAGGAGCACTAGAAAATTGTCAAGAGAGTATTAAGGTATTTGTGTGAAATGAAGGATTATGCTATATTCTACCAAGGAAAACCTGGAGGTGAAAGTAGTAAAGTAGATATACATGGCTTTGTCGATGCTAACTAGGCTGAAGATTTGGATGAACGGAGGTCGACCAACGAATATGTCTTCAAGATGTTCGATGGAGAAATAAGATGGATGAGTAAGCAACAAGTGGTATTAGCCTTGTCAACAACATAAGCTGAATACATGGAGGCCACTCATGGAAGAAAATAAGTGGTATGGCTCCAAAGGTTGTGTTGAAGAATCAGGTTTGAGGAGAAATCTATAAATATAAGTCGCAACAACCAAAGCATAATATTTCTAGCAAAGAACCCTGCTTATCATTCAAAGACTAAGCACATTAATTTACAATAACATTGCATGAGAGATATGGTGGAAATTAACAAGGTGCTACTGGATAAAGTAGACACATTGGAAAATGTAGCAGACTCATTCACCAAGTCTGTGAGTGTTGTAAAGTTCTCTTGGTGTAGAGAGGCAATGGGCATTGTTTCCCTAGGTCTGTGAATGAAATTTCAGAAATATCTTGTTTCAACAAAGAAGACAACAAGTGGGAGAATGTTTGGTTGTTATATTATTTGCAGTGAAAATCTAGTTGAGGTGAATCGACTGGCGGTCGAAGGTTGAGGTGGATCGACAAAAATCAAGTTTGAGGTGGATCGACAATAATTCGAAGGTAGAGGGAGTCGATCGGATAAAGTTGAAGTCGAAGATATCAATGACAAGTCAACTGACAAGAGGTCAAAGTTCGGGCGTGAGAGGACCGACTTGAAACTGAATGAAGGCCGAATGGTATTCGAATGGTAACCTGACTTGGAGTCGACTGTAACAAAATCCTAGGATTTGCAGAATTTATAGCCAATGATATGCATGGATCTATAACTCTTTTTTGGGTGCCAATATTTAGGGTGTTTCCTATTGTAAAGCCTATAAAGAGGTGTGTTGTAAAATTGTAAAGGGTAATCATAGAATTCACTTATGCAGGTTAATGCATGTGTAATTATAAGTTTTTGGTCATGCATATGTAAGCCGAATTGGCTACAGGGTTGTTCTTGCACAAGAAAGAGGGTATGATATTGATTGTGTCTTAGGTGTAGACCAATGTTATAAATGTAACCTTTTATTCATATTGAATAAGACAAAAAGAGAGCATATCAATCAAAGGAATGTTGGCTTTTCCCGGTTAAGGGTTTCAGGGTAAAATCTCGGTGTATTGTGTGATTTCTTGTTTCATTTACATTCTTGATTAAATTATTCTTCTATTATGATAGGATTAATGTGGAAGTGTATTTAATTTCTTGACATAAATCTACCCAGGTAATATGACTAGACAACCATCCCAATATTTTTGTTGACTATGTAGAAGACCTCATCGAAACTACATTACAAGAGGTTATGGCACCCTTGAATCATTTTCCCCCTTTCCCTCCAAAATTCTAACACATCCTTGATGGTGAAAACCCTGAAATTAACCTCAAACAAATCATGGGTGAATTTCAAGAGTGAAGGGAAGCGATCCTACCTTGGATTTCATATATTAATTTAGAAGGACCCTTTCATGAAATCCCTAGACAATCTAACACGGTCCTTCCCAAATTTGATCCTGATAGACTTGACTCACCAAAGGATCACATAAGAATTTTTTTCTCGCTACTCGCCTCCTAAATGTATAGCATGAAGATGTGGTCTGTAGGTTGTTTCCTTACACCTTCTTTGGCAAAGCATCTACATGGTATTCAATATGCTACCTATTTCCATAACAAGTTAGGAGGATTTTGAGAAGGTTTTTATTGGAAAGTTTGGTGAACAAAAAACAACAACATCCTTATATAAGGAATTGGGAGCCATTAAAATGGATAAGAGAGAAAAGGTAAAATATTTCAATCAACAATTTCTCACTGTCCTAACTAATTTCACTATTGATACATGTTGGCACGGGGGCAGAACCAGGTTTCAACGCTTCAATAACACTCCAACAAAATCCTAACTAGCAGCCCTTTCGACAACACCTACGAAGTAGGCGAAGTCTCACCCAAGGTAGAAGCAGGGGGGTTATAGGAAATAGGTGTATGTAACCAAGTTGGGACACATATATGCTATTATAACACTTCACAGAGTATTCTATCAACACTTTAGAGGATAATATGCTTTATTTCATGAGTTTCATTGGCATCACAGAACAAACCCTACTATAGATCAACGCAGTAACAGTAAATATTCAGTACTTCAATTACTTATCACTTAGCAATGAGTTAGATCTAGCATTTATCCATAATGCACAAGTAAAGCACTAAGAAACATCAGATCTATCCATTATACATAATAAAAAAAACATTAAGAAGATAAATGACAAACACAACATAGCACAAAGAACATCAAAGACACAAGATATATGTGGTTCACCCTAGTGTGGGGCTATGTCCACCAACTGCTTCATCTTCTTTATTAATTTTCAATCTTCCTTAGAGTCAGTTTCTCCTATGCACCAAGCCACAGAGCCAAGCATCGCAGAGGACAGGATATATGTGCACTGAGCACCTGATCCTCCTTCCCAAAATTAGGTCAAAGCACAGATCCACTCCTCTATCAAGCACAAAGCCTTACATACAACTTCTGTTGCACAAAGAAACTTAAAACTAATTGCACTTAGCTCCGTAAAACCTATACCCTACTCCTCCCTCTTTCTTATATTTATATATTTACAATCCCTTACAAAAAATCCTAATCATGGGTAATCCCATGGGCCGACATCCCATAACCCATTAAAAAACCCCCTTACAAAGCCCACAAAATGAGTGAGATCTGTGATCTCAGCTTCGCCTGGGTGCTCCATCTTCGACCAACCTGTCGAGGTCCAAAAAGTGGTCAAACCTGACCAAGGTTTCCTCAAAACTTGGTCGAAGGCCAGTAGGTCCCCAACACTCACCTGTGACTCATCCCGAGTCACTCAGGTCTGGTCAATGCCACTTCAAAGGCCTTGAGATTCACTTGAGCTTCCTCGACTTGCTGCTTCACCTGAGCCTCCTGCTCATCAAGCTCCTAGATTGTCTGTGCTATAATAGGCCCTTCCAGGCATTGTTCCATTGATGCAACCACTTGGTCCAGTTGCGATCATTGTCCTTCAATCTCTTCAAAAACCTTGCAGGCTTCATCCTACACAAGTTATAGCTTCTGCGTGACATCCATTACTCTGCCCTGGATGGCAGTAATTTGTTGTTGGACTACGCATTGTTCTTGATATATTTTCATTATCTCGACTACAGTGAGTAACTTCATCTGCACCTGCACTGTGAATTCCTACTGTTGTGCCTCCTGTAGTTGTGATTCCAACATCCTTAGCTCTAGATCTTCTGTGAGGCGTTCATTATTCTGCGCACTTCGATCACTTAGTTGTTTGCATTCTGAGGCGAGGGCTCTGATCCTTCCTGCTGCGCTCTTAGCGGCTTCCTCTCTCTAGTCACGCACCTCCTATGAAGTGTTTGGAACTTCCTGGACTTCTAGCTCTATTATCCTCACTTGAAGATGTTGGATGGTCTCAGCGAGCTTCACCACTTGAACCTCAATTGATTCATGCTCTTCCTGTACCAAGCCTGACACAGAGCGAAGTGCTTTATTCACCACTTCTTTGACCGTAGTATGTTCTATGATCAGTTGGTCCTTTTCTCTTTATATCTTCACTTTGTCCTCCTCAAGCATTGCTGAAAACTCATCTTTCTCATTCTCATGGGTGATTACGCAGTACCGCTCAACTCGTAGTTTCTCTAAGACTTCCTCTTTTTATTTCTTCAAGGCTTTTGTAGTTGTCTCCTTTTCTTCTTAGACTTTCTGAAGTTGAGCCTCTGTCACATCTACAAGTCTTCATAATTGGGCGGGCTCATCCCCTAATTCTGTAACCTGTGACGAAGAAGGCGCAGTATGTACTGCGTGGATCAATTGAATAACTTGTTGTATCTCCTTTAGTTCCTTCTCAACCCTTTCATACATCTCATCTTTCTTAGCTCTATATCTCTACAAGAGATATTCAGACACATCCTCCATCACTCCATGGACTAGGATGATATCATCCTCTGTGAGTGTGGCTATCTAGGGTTTATTAGCACGAGTCTTCTTTCTTGCCAAAGGTTTCTGTGGAGAAACCTTCCTTTTCTGTGGAGTTACTATTTTGGCAGGGGGATATTTTGGTAGTGTAGCTTCACCTTCTCCTTGATTGTCTTCTTCATGCCCTCCTCTTTGTCCATTTACTTCATTTCCTCCTTCTACGGAGCTAGATCCATTTTCCTCAGAGGCATTGTCCTCCTCACCAGTCTCTATATCTTGGACTTCCTACTTTTTCTTCTTCTTCTTCGCACTAGTTTGTCTGACATGCTCGACCCGAGTGACCAAGGGGATTCCTATGATATCAAAATTAGAGAGTTCTGCATCTACAACATGTACAAGCAACTCCTCCGACCATTCCCTGGTGATTTGATCCATGTCTTCATCAATCATCTTATAATAAGATTGTACCTCTTCCTTTCTCTCATCCTTTCGCACAATGATATAGATAAAATGTCGATCTACGTGGAACTTGGCTATCAATCTGTACTGGTGCACGATACATGGTATCATGTGTAGGAATGACACTATGGAAACCTTCAGTTGCTGATAGTACACATGGAACACTACATTCGACTATCATTTCTACGACATGTCATTCGTATACCAGAGAGTAGAGAATATGGTGGCCAATGGCTTTGATGGTTCAATTTCTATAAACGTTTCTTCCTCAGGCATTTTCCAAGCGACAAATGAAATCAATATGAGTAGCCAGCTGAAGTGTAACTAGTATCCCTGATCCTGCGCTTCGTGATAGTCTTTCTCAAGATCGTTGATGAGGTAACTCACCCAATTCATCTACATTCCCTCCATGCATTTGCTTGCAAGGTCCACCATGAACCCGGTGACCTGTGTGGGGTGGTTCTTTCTGACAATCTTGCCAGCTATGAGTTGTCAAGTGAGGTGCACTGTGCCATCCTAGATAGAGGCTACCTTGTAGCATCACTTTCCCTTTTCAACTTCTCCATATGTCTCCTTTATGCATTGTTCTAGGGAGAGGTCTAAGGCCTTCCTTGGGTAGAACTGTTGAGGGTCAGGTCCTTGCATGCTCAATCCTATGATCAGGTGGATCAACGTTGGATCCATAGTAATCTGGTTATTGATCCATAGGTATACACCATGGTAGCATGAAAAGAGGGGTTTAACGCAGGCATTAACCTCCTAGTGTCGGCCAAAATGAGGGATCTTCATCACGTTAAGTATAGTGGATTGCACTAGCTCCTTTATCCATGACTGGGAGATGATGTGAGGCTTCTTCCCTGTGGTCTTTGTTAAATATCGGTGGGGTGTGAGCATGGCATAATTCTTTCTATATCCAAGATTAAAGTCATTGTTCTTCAGGGATGGGATCTATCCCAATTGGCTTCCAACTATGCATATTCCATTTGTAATGTATGCAGTGATCAAAGTGTACTTATAATCCCATGGGATGTTGTCACAGTTAACTGCGCCATCTAAAGGTAGGATATAGTCTGGTAAGATCGACGGGATCTGCTTCGTGTTATCCAGATCATTGCGATGCTTACTTCGCTACTCAGTCGTAGGGTTAGCGTGGCTAGAGCATCATGTAGTTGAAGGGGAAGCCTGCAGTCCCCTGGTCGATGATGCCTAAACACCTTCAGACATAGCTCTTTCAGCCATAAATGTCTTAAGAACCTCCTCGACGGACTTCTCTAACTCAACCTACATGTCCAACATTCTCACTTTTAAATGGACAGGTCGGGGTAGGCGAATGGATAGCGATGTCTATGTTCTAAAATCTCAGCTCAACACATAATCAATTCTCCTCTTGACTTAGATAATCATGGGTGGAAAAAAGTGGTCCCAGTGCAATGTCTAACGGGTTAAATAAGAAAGTGTTGTAATGGATTCCTCTAATGGGTAGGAACACGTCCATCAATGCAAATTCATCCATTATGGCACGGTCTCAATGTCCCAAATGCGGTCCATCCGCCCATAAATGTGTTTTCTAGTCATTTTGGAGCATCGTTCCAATGGTTGGGTCGCCTCCAATGGTCATATAACTTCGCCAGGGTGAAGTCCCATCCTGCACGATTATGTTGTTCTGGAAAGGTTCGAATCTATGAAGTCTTCCCTCTATTCTCTATAGTTTCATGCATCTTTTCTAGATTAGATTTCTTCTTATTGAGCTTCCTTGGTTTATTCCCTGTGATATGAGTTTCTCTAATTGTTTCTGGAATCCTCTTTCCATTCTTATTCTTATCTTCTCCTAGCGTAGTGACTTCACATTGCTGATGTGCCCTCAAGGAATCTGAATTTAATATCCCTTCTCTTAATACTTCCTGGGTGGGTATTCTTCTTTCTTGCATGGATATGTCCTTCAAACCTTCCTACATTCTTTCAACTTCGACCATTAATTCTCTTTCGCTCTGTTTCTTCGACTTATCTTCTCATTCTTCTATTACTCGGTCTATTTTTCTACCTATGAAATCCCTTAGTTCTTTCTTTTTCTTTTATGTAGCTTCCTCATCTTCTTTCCTTATGATCTAATCATTTTCAATCTAAGTCTTTCCTAACAAGAGTGGGAAAGGGGCATTGTTCTCAACAAACTTAATGACTTCAAATTCCTCTTTAGTCGATGTTCCATGGATAGTGATAGGTAATGTTATCACTACAAGAAACTCTCCTAGGTTGTATCTCAGAGATTCCTGGTAACTTAACTAATCTTGCAATGGTTCACTCAATGAGGGGTAATGTTTGGATCAAGATGAATATCTAGCTCATTGAATTGTATCTTCAAGACAATCTAGGTATATTCAAATAGTACAAGGCCTTCAAGAGCTATTATCAGATAGGTTGTGTATCAAATGGATGAAGAAACTAATCAGTTAACCAAAACATACATAAAACAATATATATGATGGGTCAACAAGCTAGCAGTGAATTCTTATAATCCTTGCTTAATAATCAAAGGTAAGATGATAGTTACCATAGGACATTAAATAGAGACAAAGAATAACATTCAACTCATAGGCATAGAACAGAGATGAAAAGAAGGTCTGACAATAAAAATGAAAGAAGCATGTAGGCTGGATATATTAAAGAAAGTCTCTTTATCAAAATAACGATATAGTTTTAGAACTCAAAATCGAACCCTTGGTTCATCAAAAGTTTGTGAATTTATATCCTTTACATCAGATATCCAGATCCTATAATACTAGATCGAATTTACCAAAAATGAAAGTTAATAACTGAAACAAGAAAATAGGTAGAGATCATATAAAATAGGTCAACTCCTTATCTCAAGTGATCTTCATGTCCTTCAAAATCTTTGACAGGTGTGGTAAGCCTTCCAAGGCTGATAGATCTTCATAAGATATGGGACAAGTCGAAATTGCCACCTGCTATTCAACAAGACAGTTTTTTGCCCAGAAAATAGGTAACCAATTTAAAATTTTCACCTTGCTAGGCATCTCCAAAATCAAAAAAGAATCTTGATAATGATGTCTTTAATTATTATCTATCGTTTGGAACTATTCCTAAAGCATTTGGATAAGAAAAACTTGGATCTGTGCAAAAACAATACCTCTCTTCCCTATCAGTGCTTTCAGTGGCTAAAATAGACAAAATCTGGGCCAGTTAGCTACCAAAATCTCTGCTTTAGGTGGCTAATGAACAGTTGAAATGTTCGCCTAAGCCACCGAAAGTTTTGTCTTACTGAAAATTAACAAAATTTCAAAATACCTTTTGTCTTAGCTTTAAAACACCTTAGGGATAATCTTCTGAAGCATCTGCATCTTGATCAAGTTCTGGAATGGCTGTAGGATTGCTAGTTGTCTCTAGATCATTCAAATGGATGGTTGCATATGCTAGGGTTTCAATATCAACAGGTGGTTGAGGCTGAGGTCTTGAAGACATAGCTTGCAACCTTAATGACCTGACCTTTTTCTTCAAATGCATAGCTACTCTCCATAGACTGTTGTAGTCTTTTACAATCTTCTTCTTCTTTTTCTTTTCCTTTACACTTTCATGTGCCAGTTTTTCTAGGGCTGAACTGGTTTCTACAAAATTCTTTGATAGAATTTCATATTTAGCTTTAATCACCCTCTCTAGCACTTCTTGTTGTTTTATTTTCTCTTTAAGCTTATTAATCTTCTTTGATATGTTCTGTTTCTTTTTGCTGCTAGATGTTTCACCTTTTTCAAGACTGGTGAACATCTTGCCTTCTGTTGCTTTCTCCATGGATAATTCTATACTTTCATCAACAGGGACTTGTTCTTTTTCTGGTTCTTCATCTGAATCTAAATATAGCAAATTTAACAAGTTTGTCTTCTTTGGTGCAGCTTGCTCTGTGTCTTCATTAAAATCCAGCTTCTTCTTTGCTTCATTGGGCTTGAAATATGGAGTATCTTTCTCAGATTCCACTGGAGAGATAGCTCTCCTCTTTCTTTTTCCACTACTGGGAGTAGAGGACTTCTTTGAAGAACATCTCTCTTTATCCTCTGGCTGTAGATCTGTCTAAAATTCATTCCAAAATAAGAAGTGGCCCCAATCTTTGTTCATTCTCTACAGCAGCTCACAAATCAATAGCTTGATCAATCCATGATGGGACAATCTACCTTCCACCTTGTTGGGTTTAGCTTTAACTTGATGAGCCATCTTAGTCAGGATCCTCTGAATATAATAAGGCAGGTTGAGTGGGCTCCTACCAGTAAAATGGTTCATGATCTTGAAGTGATAGATCGTCACCTTATTGTATCTACCTTCACAAGTTATATAAACAAGGATGGCCTTTAACAAGTGTTTCCATTTTTCTTCAAGGAAAGATATATAAATATCTTTTTTCCATATCAAACACTTGTGTTCTAGTTTCAAGTAGGACCTAAATTCAACCTCCTTTGGAACAGTGGTGTTGAACCAATTTTCTCCAGTCCTTGGAAGCTCTGTCACTTCAGCTATGAGGGCTTCATCCACCTGGAATTCATCTTAACCAATGACTGCTTTTTTCCCATCAAAAGTCAGAGAAAAATCCTATTCCACCTGCTGATGAGAGCTCTGCATTTTCTCACAAAATTTGAAACATTCTGTGTCCTTGAAGAATTTACACACCTTTGGGTGTGATTCCAGGTAACCAATGTCATCAAGCTCCCTCCTCAAAACTGGTCCTCCTCTCTTCATTTGCTGGTAATCTCATGTACACCTGCAATTGGAAAATCGGGTTTGGAGGGAGACCACACAGTGCAGAACTAGGGGGTTAAGGCCTGGCTATACCGGAGGCAAAATAATAGGGGATGTATTTTAAGAAAATATTGATTTTGAGGGATATAAGAGGCATTTTAGGATTTGACAGGATTATAGTTGGTAAGGTTCATGGGGTATGAAGTACAACAAGCCATGGGATTTCATGGAACTGAATTTTAAATGATGAGACATACCACGCATAGATCAAATCCTAAAAATAGGATAGGTATAAGGTTTAGAGGATTCAGGATTATATATGTTAAAGAAAAATCATTAAACACTTAATCACATATTACCCAGTCATGATCGACCTCTTTTGTTGTCTTTCGGCGGCTAATGCAATCATAACACATAAAACCCGATGGTTCAGGCGCATGAAAGGACATGCTGACTGTTTCCAAGCTCTTGCGATTTCGGTGGTTAAAATGAATTTCGGTTTTAAGTTGCCAAAAGCTAGGGCTTTTGGTGGCTTAGAAGCGCTTTTGGAAGATCACTTAGCCACCGAAAACTGTGTTTTGATTTTTCTAAAATAAAAATCAAATCCAATTTTTTCCAAACTTTATTACAAACATAAGGCTCTAAAAAATGAACCTTAAAAATTTTAGAAAAGTATTTTTCAATGACTTCCTATCACCTAAATGAACAAAACTGACTGTGTTATTTGAGGAGATAACATCTGGCTCCTTCTAGGGATGAGAGCCTCCCTATGAGGTTTCAAGAACCTTATTGACTCGGTAGCCTTCCTATTACCTAAGACTCAAAATTGACTTGACTCGGTAGTCTATTGAGCATGGAGTTATTTTGACACACAAACTGAAAAAGAAAAACTTGAAATAAATATTTACAATTGAGCAAGGCTTGAGAAAGCCTCATGAGAAATAAAGTTTTAGAAAACGCCCATTGAATGGGCCACCTGTGACTTCTTCACCTTCCAAATTCTGGAGAACAAAAGTGTTGTTCTGCTGTACCTGTGCAATAATGAATGGACCTGTCCATAATGCATCAAATTTTCCATGTTTACAATTCTCTTGTCTCACTGCATCCCACTTTAGAACCAGGTCCCCTATTTTGAAGATGTTTGTCTTCACCTTCTTATCAAAAGTATCTTTCATCCTTCTTTGATGCAATTATGTTTTTTCCAACAGTTGTTAACTGACTTGATATAACTCCACTAAATGAAGAATCCTTCTGGTAAGATCATTAGGCTCAGAATCTACCTCTTGAAGAAATTTGGCTACTGGTAATGCAAGTTGAATGGGAAAAATAGCCTCAGTGCCATATACTAGTTTGAAAGGAGATGTGCCAATTGATTTCTTATTGGTCACTCTGTCAGCCCACAAAGCGAATTTCAATTTTGAATATTATGCTCAAGCAACTTTTTAATGATTTTTACTAGACTTTTATTTGATGACTCAGCAAGGCCATTGCCTTGTGGATAGTAAGATGTAGAATGCACTAACTGAATCTGTTGGATTACTAAGAGGGGGGGTGAATCAGTAATATCATAATTATAATCTTTTTTCTTCAAATGTTATATCAATGTAGAAATATTATCCAATAATGAGCAGTAAGAAATAAACAATCACACACATACCCANTATGTCTTGAAGAATTACATTCATTGGAAGCACCAACTTCCTTTGTTTTCCAGTTGCAACTGGAAGGAGGCTCCAACCCCCTAGTTTCTCAGGCTACAACCTGAGGGAAGCTCCAACTCCCCAATTCTCCGACTACAACCAAAGGGATGCTACAACCACCTATTTTTGCCCCATCCTACCACTCTGAAGTAGAAGTAGAATGATGGAACCACTATCACACTATCACTGTGAGATATACCGTTGTAAACCTATACCAATAAATCTGAACCATGCATCAACCATGCATCAATTTGTACCTCAGCCTGTAATCAACCTATACCATAAACAAGTGCATCCACCATGCACCAACCTGTACCAAACAACATGTAATAAAACTATACCATAAACAAGTGCATCCAACCATGTACCATGTATGTACCAATCATGTGTCAAATACTCATCAACTATGACTCATAAATATGTACTAACATCATCAACTATACACATCATGTATGTGCCAACTCATCAGCTACTTGTCTCAACCATGTACTCAACATGCACCTCAACCAAAATCTCTCATCAATTTCATCATCCAAATATCATTTGTAGCTTTTTAATAGACCTAGTGTATATGATCACACTCCTGCAAACCTTCCTTAACTTTAACAACAAGAGACTAGCATTTTAATCAAACTTTTCTTTAGTCTCACATGCCTAGTTTTGGATTAGTCAACAACCCTAACTTGAAGTAATCATAAATTTGTACCTGTAATGTATAAAGATCTAAAACTGATACACAATTTTCTTCAGTTTGTTTTATGCAATTACTCCAAATGTAACTACTTGGAACCTCTCAAAAAAGGAGTTATAGCAAAATGGCATACCTTGTTGAATTTGTCTTATTCTAGAGAGTGCCCTTGTAGAGCGTTCCCCGCATGGAATATTTGTTGAAATAATCTGAAATTGTTACACAACATACTATAGACTATACCCTAACTAACACATTTTTTCTCAATGAATGTGGATCTGTTATGAATAATTTATGACATGTTTACCCGAAACACCTGTTTTTTACTAGTTTCAAGACTAGCCACAAACCCTATTTTCCATGGAATGTAACTCCCAAAATAAAACGACACACAAGCTGAATTTTTTACCACAGATACTTGGATATGTTTTCTTAATTTCATAGAAATTTCAGTATCTGAAACATTATATAAAACAAATTATATAGAAAATGTTGAGATGACCTGTAAATAACATACCTTAGAAAACACCATCAAAAGAATTTATCCTTGCATTTCGGCCTTCTTTTCTTCACTTTCCTTAGAATTTCATCTTAGATATCCTTTGGTTACCTCAAACACCTATAGGTATTCAATATGCTCAAGTGTGTCACAAATGAGAGAGCCTTGCTTCTTATTTATACTCTCCAAGTAGCTTCCTTATAAACATCTTCTAGGTCACTTAGTCCCACTTTCCTTATTTTAGGGTTAACCCACTTCTAATTTCTCCATTAAATTTATTATTGAAATAATTTATTTTTTATTCACTTTGAATTATAATATACTCATTACTTCGCTTTATTATTTACCTTTTAAAATCTCTTAAACCACTTTGACTACTTTGACCTTTTGGGGCTTCTAGATGACATATGAGGGTCCTCCAACCTCGTAAGGCCATAACTCTCAAACTGTGAGGAGTTATGTGACGTTCCACATACCACCAGAAATGGAATGACATGTACTATCCATATAGAATAGTATTATCTAAAAATATATCATAATGCATATTGTTACCCATCAAACAAACTTGGGTCCATTACCCAAATGTGGGGTCTCCAACTTCTCATGGCCATAGCTCTCTAACCGTGACGAGTTATGTGATGTTCCACATACCAACAAAAATGGCATGACAATCATTATCCATATAGGATAGTTTCCCTAAAAAATTCACCATCCTTCATCTTATTATTCCACAATTAAGTATGGGTTCTCTTACTCTGCAAAGCGTCTTCTTGTGAGGGCTTTCACCATAAGGGGACCACTTTGGAGTTCATCCATATTTACTTCTTATCAACCATGACAAAAAAATAATGAGTCATATTTACATCAAACAATATTGGGTCCATTACCCAAACCTTTATGCTACGGGGATTTCTTCAAGGGTTGACATCAATGAAAACCAACCTTAATCAACAATCTCCCCCTTT
>JASDQU010683976.1:20836-34008 GCA_032191745.1 Picea mariana | reverse complement strand
TATGTGATGTGGCTCCCAAAACCCTGAAATTCTGCCTCTTTTAAAGATGGTAAATGACATTTGTAGACCTTTTCTTCTCTTCATTTTCCAAAAGTGGCTGATTAAATAGACTTAATAATTCATTAAATAAGCCTTAGAAGAGGTTTCAATTCATTCTCATGCAAAAAATTACGATATGGGCGAAAATCGTAACATTCTGGCCGTGACAGGATTTCCACAGCGCATAACCCGTGAAAAACGCTCCTTAGTTGCGGAAAGTCAGCACTTTCAACAACTAACGGGTCATAAAATATCGATTTGCGCTGTTGAAAGCGGGCATATTTTCAAAATCGAATTTCTCGGTCATAGAAAATCCATTTTCATGTATGAATAGTCGATCAACATCTAGAGAATCTCATCTTTCCAATGGTGTTTTCAGATCTTCATTTGGAGCTTGGGAAGGGATTGAAAAGTTCCCTGCAAGTTTAAGTATCATTCTTTCTATTTGCAATTCAAAACCCTAAACGGTCCTTTGTGAACAATGTCTGATATGGAACCAAAGATTTGATTTGATGTTGCCAGCCCGGGAGTACAACCTCTGTACCTGAGCCACTAAATTCGAACTTACCATCCCTGATGCCATGATTTTGGAGCGTGAGTTTCTGAGCCGGATCCGAGATGTACTCCGATTGGGGCGTGAAACTCGAGTTGAAATGATTACCCACTTCCACCAGCGTGTCTTTCTGATCGCATGTTGATTTGATTTTGAAACGTGTATGAGCGCACGTGATTCCCACTTTCTCCAACCAACGACCTATGGAAAACGCCCCTTAGCTATAGAAACTTACCACTTTCACTAGCGCATGATCTTGCACGAACTGCTCCTTAGCTGTTGAAAGCTTTCACTTTCCTCAGTGCGCCACCTTCTATGAACTGCTCTGTAGATGTGGAAAGTTTTCACTTTCAACAACGCACAACTTTGTAAAAACCGTTCCATAGTCGTGGAAAGTCTTCACTTTCCTCAGCGCGCCACCATGTGAGAACTTATCCTTAGCTGTTGGAAGTCTTTACTTTCACCAGCGCATGATCCTGTGGAGAACCCCTTTTTGCTGTTAAAAGCCTTCACTTTCCTCAGCGCGTGACCTTTTAAGAACTGCTCCTTAGCTGCAGAAAGCATGCACTTTCAACAACGCACAATTTTGTAAAAACCGTTCCATAGCTGCGGAAAGTCTTCACTTTCAACAACGCACAACTTTGTAAAGACTGCTCCATAGCTGCGGAAAGCATGCACTTTCAACAGCGCACGACCCGCGAAACTGATTGTTGTACATTTTGAAATTCATCACTTTCAACAGTGCACAAACTTATGAGAAGCGCTCCTTAGCTGCTGAAAGTCACCAATTTCCATAGCTAACACTCATCTTTTGGACACACGTTAGCTGTTGAAAGTGAATTATGCAAATCTTGAAAAGAAGACTTTATGGATCATATTATTTTCTAAGACAAAAACCAAAACCTAAGTTTTGCAGCTAAAAAGACTCAAAAATGAATTGAGGCAACTACCGATAGCCATGCTGTCCATCACAAAACTCGACTAAAAGGACGGTTTTATTTTGGGAGATAACACACTTGAAGGGAGAAGGATTGGCTGAGAGAATAACTATGAAGGAGCTCATCGATATGTATAAGGAAACTCTTCAGATAGCTAATTTCATATCAAGGAGATTTCTGCCCCTTCATAGGCAACTTAGAAACTTGTACAGGTAGAACAGAGACTTACAGTCTCAGAACATAAAAATTAAAGAGGAGTTGCAACCCTTCAAGGATGATTTAGCCCAGAGAAATATTAATGTGCTAGCTCAAGCTACAACAAGGAGAAGTGCGATATTAAGGAGATGAAGTGGAAAGGCTGGAAGACCCCATTTTTGATAAGGATCATCTTTGCATACTGAAATTTTGTGGGAAGTGTCATAATTATACCTACTAGAGGCATCTACAAGATTATATGCCTTCTGCTAAGATTTTTGGATTTTTTGGGCTAAAATTGCATTACATAGAAAGCTACAGAAAATTTCGTAGCGCTTGGTGCTATGAAATCATCCACACAGACAGAGTTGCAGGTTCCCTACAAAAAGTGCCACGAAATCATTTTCACACAGAGATCTGCACAGTCGCTACGAAATACGTTGCGAAATCACCTAGTCAGACACAAAATTGCAGTTTGCTACGAATCCGCTACAGAACAATTTACACAGGTGGTCGCTACAAAATATGCTACAGAATGCGCTACGAAATCTGCTACGAACTGGTTGATACAATCAACATTTCTGGATTTGCTTCCCTTTCTAGTTTTGATGGATTTTGAGGGAATCAATGGTCACCAGGTGGAAGATGGAGCTTAGCATAAAGGCTTGGAGGATTTTTGGAGTTGGTGGACACATGGAATTGATGGAGATGCACCCAAGGAACAACTAATTATGACAATATTACAGTGTTAGATTTGTTGTTAACAGTTTCCATGTTTCTAGCAATCTGTTGTTTCCACTTGTAGAGATGTTAGATTTTAAGTTTTTAGTGGGAGAATCCTAGGTTAGAGGATCCAGCTCGCACTTCATGCTGTTACTTATTATTTAGACTATATATACAATAGGAGAATGATATTTTTAGGTTTGAATGGTTGAGCATAGACTCCTTGTTGTAATGTTTTGATAAGACAGAGCCATACTCTGGTTTTATGTATGAGATTTGGGATATTTTGATTAATAGAAGTCAAACTCCTTTCGTTATCCTGCTTCTTTCTTACTCTAGTTGCTCATTATTGAATGATTCAAATGGTATTTTATAGCTTTGTTGTAATGTATGTTTGATTATGACGCTATTTTAAATGTTATCAATGTTTAGGGTTTTAGATCAAAAAGTTCTTGTGTCTGAGCTTTTTCTTCACCTATCTGCTAGAAGTCCCAATTCTTATAGCAGACTTATTCATCCTTCTCACTAAGTCTTCCATCTACTCACACTTATCTTTAAACCACTGACCGGAGTTAGCCAAAACCTCATTTGCTTATTCATACTGGCATAGAATTTTTGTGTTGGAACATTGCTATACTGAGTTTTTTCCATTTGACATTCTATCATAAATCTACTTTTACAAACCTATTTGATGGGTACTGTGCTTATCCTCTAGAGATATAAGGGTGACTCTCAGTGCTAACATTCTTGGCGCCATTTTTGGGGAACATATTGAAAACATTTCCCTAGGATTGAACGACAAAGAAATACTGATTCTGAAGGTGCATTAGAAATTAGTACATTAAAGATTGCAGATTGCACCTGGCGACTCCACTGTTTCAATTGTGGCTCGCAAAGGAAAACACATGAGGTCTACTCCACATATACCTTTGGCAGCACCTGAAGCTGACCTAGAGAAGATTATCAAGAAAGGAAAATCTTTTCAAGAAGGATTTTCAGCTGCTGTACTAGGTAATTCTGGTCATTTTCCTGATTCCACCTTTAATGCACCAGTAACTATATCTAGTTATCCTCTTTTACCCTCTGTTGAAATTTCTAGAAATTTGGATTTTGAAAATTTCCCTATCAAATACTCTTCTTTTAGTTCCAAATTGAAAGAACAAAATTTTGAAGTCCTTGCCTCTCCTGATGTTGTAAGCTGGTTTAGACTTGAAATCTTAGAATATTTTCCTACCTTGGGTTCTCCTATTCCTCCTTCTATTAAAATTGCTATGAATAAAGAGGAGGGAACCTCAATTCCCTTGGAACCTACACCATCTTCTTCCAAGACTCAACCTCTCCTTGTGAAAACTAAAATCTCTCCATCCAACCTCCATCCTTCTCCCAAGCTTCATATAATCAAAGCTACATCCTTGCCTCTCCTGATGTTGTAAGCTGGTTTAGACTTGAAATCTTAGAATATTTTCCTACCTTGGGTTTTCCTATTCCTCCTTCTATTAAAACTACTGTGACTAAAGAGGAGGAAACCTCAATTCCCTTGGAACCTACACCATCTTCTTCCAAGACTCAGCCTCTCCCTGTGAAAACTAAAATCTCTCCATTTGACCTCCATCCTTCTCCCAAGATTTATATAATCAAAGCTGCAGTTGTATCTGTCAAGACTCAATCTCCCCCTTGTTCTCCTAGAATTCACAATTCAATGGCAGGTGCTAACCTTCCTAGAAATAGGATGGATGCCATAGTGGCTGCTAGATATGCCCCTCTTATGTTACCTCAGCCTATGAATTCTCTCCGAGTTGGATATTACCTGGTTGCTGATGAAGAAGGAGAAGATGAAGAAAATGATCCAAAAATCCATTGTCTTGGTGATACTTCTCCATTCCCTCATTTAACTCAATCTACATATGAAGAGTCTCTCATGGACAACCAATTGAATGAATTGAGTAAAGGGGAAAAATTCAATGAAAATTCAAATAAATACAACCTAAGGTCAAAAAAGAAAGAGGGGAAACCTAACACTTTTGATCAACCCATCAAAACAGAAAATTGTGCTAAGGCTGTGGCATCTAGTAAAAAAGAAAAAGAGGCACACAACCCTCAAGCAATGGTTAAGAGGCTTGTCCCATAAATTAAGGAGATTCTGAAATCTCCCTTTTATTTTATCTTTGAAAGTGAGATTCAAAAGATAAAAATCCCAGTACCCTTTGTAGAGCTGATTAAAAACGAGGAGTTTAAAAAAGTATCTTTCCAAGATGCTGTAGGCCGAATTTTCCTCTAATTCCACAGACTCAGTGAACCTTCAATATGAAAAACCAACAGTCATATTAGGACCGTTGGTAGAGGATAGGGATGAATCTTCTCCTCATTTCTACACATCATTAAATATTCATGGTAAAGTGTTTCACAAATTCTTGATGGATCGAGGTGCATATCATAACCTCATGCCTAAAACTATCATGGATGATTTTAGGCTGGAAATTACAAAAACTTATCATGACCTATACTCATTTGATTCTAGGAAAGTGAATTGTCTTGGGGTAATCAAAGACCTGGTTGTTACCTTGTTCCAATTTTCCATGAAGAGTGTGGTCATGGATATTGTGGTGGATGATGTCCCCCCTAAGTTTCAGATGCTCTTGTCAAGATATTGGATCAAAAGACTAGGTGGAACTTTGCAGATGTACCTTTCATATGCCGCCATTCTTTTATTTAAAGGAGAGAAAATAAAGCTTTATAGGGAAGCACAACTATCTTACATCATCAATGATGAAGCTAATCCTACCAACCAACCTATTTTTTCAGTTGATATTGATTTAGGATCTAGTATTTTACAACTCACTGATTCTCCTCAATCACCTATTGAAATCAGAAAACAAACCATTAAATATTGTGAAATTCCTCCTCAAAATACCCTTGTTTGGAAGATGTTTTTTGATGGAGATTCTTCTAAAGAAGGTGCTGGTGCTGGAGTGGTATTTATTTACCCAACTCAAGAGATCATATTTTTGTCTTATAAACTTGAATTTGAAACTACAAACAATGTAGCAGAGTATGAGGCTCTTGTTTTGGGTTTGAGGGCTGCTAAAGACATGAAGATTGAAGAGTTAGCAGTATTTGGAGATTCTGAATTAATTGTACATCAAGTTAAAAATATGTATCAAGCTAAACACCCCAGGTTAAGGACTTACATAAATGAAGTTTTGTATCTTGTTGATAATTTATTCTCAACTTTTAATATCTCTTTTGTTCCAAGAGAAGAAAATACTATGGAAGATTCTTTGGCTGTTTCTACTAGTAATTTTAAAGTTCCCTTGTCCCCCAAGATCAAATATGATATGGAAGTGAAGTATAGACTCTCTATACCTGGAAATGTCAAGTATTGGAAGTTCTTTGAGGATGATCTTGAGATAAAAATATTTCTGGAAACCGTGGAATAATTTTCTTCTCTTCATGTTGATCAAGATCACGATGATACCAAAAGCCCTCATGCTGATATTTTCCTAAATAAAATTGCTGACCATCATATTGTTCAATTTCCCAATAACCATATTCCAAAAGGACTAGTTCCTTTGGAAAGTTTGTTTGATAGAAATGATGTTGTTGTGAAGGTTAAAGGTTCAACTGAAAATGATGATGTGACTAAATGCAATTTAGGTACAAAGGAAAATCCAAAGTATGTGAAATTTTCTAGTAGTTTGTCAAAGGAGAAAAGGGTTGAGTATGTTAAACGTTTGAAGGAGTTAGCTAATGTATTTTCCTGGATATATGAAGATCTACAAACATATGACACAAACATCATTGAACATAAGATCCATTTGAAAGAGGATACCAAGCCATTCAGGCAGAAACTCAGACAAATAAATCCCATGTTGCTGCCTATTATGAGAAACGAAGTAAAGAAGTTGCTTGATGCCAAGATCATCATACCTTTAAGGTACTCAGAGTGGGTGTCTAACTTGGTCCCTGTGAGGAAAAATAATGGGGAAATCAGACTGCGTGTTGATTTCAATAATTTGAACAGAATCTCCAAGAAAGATAATTACCCCTTGCCAAAGATGGAGCATATTTTGCAGAGAGTGACTAGATCACCAAGGATGTTTATGATTTATGGCTTCTCAAGATACAATCAAATATCTATCTTACCTGAATATAGAGAAAAGACAACCTTCACTACTCCTTGGGGCACATTCATGAATGCTAAAATGCCTGTTGGATTAATGAATGCAGGAGAAACCTTTCAACGAGCAATGGATATTGCCTTTATTGGGGAGAAGGAACAATTTGTGGTCATATATCTAGATTACATTACAGTGTTCTCAAAATATGATAAGGAACATTATCATCATTTGAAAAATGTCTTCCTGAAGTGCAGAAAGTTTGGTCTCTCTCTCAATCCTAAGAAGTCTTAGTTTGCTATGAAGTAAGGAAAGTTATTGGGAAACATTGTATCAACATAAGGGGTAAGAATTGATCCAAGCAGAGTAGAGGCCATCCAAAATTTATCTCTTCCTAGATCCAATAAAGAAGTTCAATCTTTCTTGGGTAAAATTAGTTTTCTGAGAAGATTCATCTCTAACTTTGTTGAATTGGTTAAGTACATCACATCTATGCTTAGGAAAGGAAATGAGGTGAAATGGACTGCTAAATATCGGGATCCTTTTGACCAAATCAAACAAGCCTTGACTGAAGCACCTGTGCTCATCATCCCTGATTATTCCAAGGAATTTATGATATTCTCTTTTTCCTCAAATGACACATTGGCTACTGTCCTGCTTCATAAAAATACAGAGGGGTTAGAGCAACCTATTTCCTTTTTTAGCAGGGAATTGAGGGATGCAGAGATGAGGTATGATATCATAGAAAAGTAGGCTTATGATTTGGTTAAAGCCCTCAAATATTTTAGAGTATACATTCTACATTCCAATATTATTTCCTATGTTCCATCAACCTCTATGAAAGAAATACTTATCCAACATGACATAGATGGGAATATGAGAAAATGGATTGCCAAAATTCTGGAATTTGACCTTGAAATGAATCCCACTAAGTTGGTGAAAGGAAAAGGTTTATCTAGGTTGATGGTTGAATCAAACTGCAAAGCACTGGGGGTTAATTTCATGAACCTAAGCTCAGAAAATCAGAAAGCCTATTTTGCTGACAAAATATCTCATATCAACCCCAACTTGGAAGAATGCACTTGGTATAAATACATCATTTATTTTATGTAAAAGTTGCAACCTCCTGATGGTTTGGAGAAGAATGAGGTAAGAGATTTGAAGATGAATGCAATAAGATATTGTCTCATACTGTATTGGAAAGATCCTCTAGGGTTCTTTTAAGATGTTTAGATCCATAGGAGGCCCAAAAAGCCATGACCGATTTTGATGATAGCTTGTGCGGGGGTCATCACTTTTGGAGAACCACAACTTATAAGATCCTAAGAGCTGGGTATTTTTTGGCTAGCCTTTTTACTGATGTTTGTGCAAAGATTAGATCTTGTGACAAATGTCAAAATTTTTCTAGTAAGCAGTAGCTCAAATATTTGCATTTGAAGCCTGTGGTGGTTTATGGCCCTTTTAAGCAGTGGGGACTTTAATTTATTGGGGAAATTCATTCAGCTTCAAGTGGTCAACACAGGTGGATTTTGAATGCAACTAACTATTTCACCAAGTGGATGGAATCCAATCCTACAAGGAGTGCCTCCCACAAGGTAATCATTAGTTTTATTGAGGATATCATGTCAAGATTTGGTTGTCCAAACAATATTGTTACTGACAATGCTGCCTCTTTCAAAGATGAAGCATTGATCAAGTTTCGTGAGAAGTATGGAATTTCATTAGTCCATTCTTCTCCTTATTACCCCCAAGGAAATGGTTTGGCGGAGTCTTCTAACAAGAGCCTTGTAAATATCATCAAGAAGTTGTTGGAATACAACAAGAAAGCATGAGACTCAAAGCTGAAATTTTCCTTATGGGCTCATAGAGTTACAACAAAGAGGTCACTTGGTATTTCCCCTTTTTAGCTTGTATATGGGATTGAAGCTATCTTTCCTACTCAAATTTACTTTCCTGTAGAAAAGTTCCTTCAGGATCACCAAGGAGAACTTGATGATATGGTTAGGAGAATACGACATCTGGTAGAAGTGCAGTAGGCTAGGGATCATGTCCTTGACAAAGCACAAGACCATCAACATAAGATCAAGCAAGCCTTTGACAAGAATGTAAGCAAAGAAGTTTTCCAGCTGGGATATCTAGTGCTCAAGTGAGATGCACCCAAGCAAGATAAAGGTAAACATGGTAAATTCAAAGCCTTGTGTATTGTTCGTTTCAAGATTTCTGAGGTGTTTCAAAATAATACTTATAAATTGCAGAACTTGGATTTTGAAGTTTTTGGTAGTCCTGTTAATGGGCACTTTATGAAGAAATATTTTGCTTGAGCCATGAGTGTCAGTCCCATCCATTGTAAATATCACCTTTGGTTTTTCTTTTTGTTTGAATAAATGACCCCATAACCATAGTATAAGACACATTAAGCTGCTTGTTCTTGGAAGCTCACAGGGAGCATGCCATCCCATGTGGAGCCAATGTTATCACATTAAGTTGTCTTGGGCCAATTTTTCATCCTTAGGTTTTTAATTTTTATCCATTAGTATTTTTAAGTGTGCTTTTGATTTTATCCTTATGGTTTTCTTAAGTTAGCTCAAAATAAATGAAAGATTGGAGTTTGGCCCATACATTTGACCCACACCTATGGTTTATACCCTTGGTTCATTTCCTATGTTTTATACCCTTGGTTCATCACATGATTAGACAACCATCATTATCATCCCCATGCCACCACTAGTATGACATGTCACTACCTCCATTATGAACATTAAACCCTCCACTCTGTCCCTTTACTCGTTAAGGAGTCAAATAAAATTCCTTCTAGTATGCTGCCAACTCATCAAGATTTTTCATAGCACATCTTGAGTACACCCTTCCTCTTTATCATTATTGAATTTATGAAGATGGTGTCATGCCAATCTCATTGTTTTCAACATCCATGTTTTAAAAGGGAATAATTGAGATTTGGTCATTAAAATCTTTCTAATTGTTTTATCAAAGTTTGAATTCTACTCCTACCTCGATGTTGTAGAAAATCCCAGTCCAGACAACACTGCGGATTATGCTACAGACTGGCTGATAGAAGTGAACTGAAGGTTGGGATGGTTTCAGGTGGCTTTATATTTTCTGAAGCTCATCTACAATCAAGCCACGATGTCCAGGTACTCCTTGAGTCATCTAAGCTCTATTGAAGGTCATCTAAGGCTTAGATAAATTTTTGTATCACCTGGCACTGCGAATTGTGGTCCCCTTTACCTACCGGCCCCTTTACCTCTACTATCACTGAATTATTATCTATCTGCAATATTTTCAGCCTCTTCCACTAAAATTGAAAAAACCTTGCTATCAGAGCCGTCGTGCCTATCTATTGCTTGTTCCTTGCTGTCTACGCTACAAAAACTGCTACAAATTGCGCTACATATCCCCAGTTCCAGCGCTGTGAACTGTGCATTAACTCAATATCATCATCCTTTGCTCACATATCCTGCATCAACTCTTTTCCTTTACAATGTCATTTTATATTTCTCATTCAAAGTCTGTTTACATTGAAACGTTTAGGAGCCTTGCTATTAAAATGATGATGACTCTGCATGGTGGTTTAATGTTAGCTAAAAACCTTGACAATGCTACCTCCTTGCATATATTTTCTCTGAAGGGTTTTTCTTCCTCTTCTTAGGCCATCAGATTGCTCTTTCATTCACTTAGAAGTCAAAATGTAGGAAAACCATGAAGCCTTAAAGAAGCCAGTTTTAAAAAGACCATCATTCAAAACCTAAAGACCTCTATCCTTGTTTGGCCTCCCATACCTCTCAGATCACTGTGGTGTTTTCTATTCTGTTAATAGAAAATGGATACACCTCAAAAAAAGAGGTCTCACAAGGGTGGGAGTGTAGTCAGGACTGAGCCTTCTAATATGCACTTATTTGATGCTGAACCAATGATCAGAGAGGTCTTCCAGAGGGTTTCCTGCCTAGATTTCTGTCATAATATGCAGAGGGGACACCTTGAGGTAGCCAGGGAGTTTTCCTTAAAATTTGATGGCACTAAAACCAAGGTGGGAACCCTTGAACTTGAGTTATCTGAGGCCACCATTGTAGTAGCCACTGAGATACCTAACACTGGTGAAAGGCGGTTCAAATATATGACTCTTAATGCAGCCTTTTCTAATGAGTTCCTCAAACCAAAACATCAGGGGGATAACCTATCTAAGGGAGTGCCTAGGAACCACTTAATTGAATCATTTGACAATATTTTGAAATTCATCTAGAGATATTTTACCTATGAGGGAAGATTCAATATGATCTACCAGTTTCACATTAATCTTTTTCTGCACTTCATAGACAAGGAATTAATGAACATCTCTTTCTATCTGTTTAGGAGTATGGGAAAAATGGCTGATAGGGTCCAAGCCAAGTCTAAGGATGTGGACACCAATGATTTCCACTCAAGGCTGATTAGGATGCTTGTTATGGAGGAATTGAAGAAAATAAAAATAGTTTGGGAGAAATTCTTTGCTTCTGCAAATATACTGCTAAATGTATCCCCTACTCCTCAATCCAAGATACAAATTCCTTTTCCAACTGATAGTGCTTCCCATAGATAAACAAGAAAAAAGAGAAAGGGAGAACATATTTCCAAATATTAAGAGGTTCCTAAAGAAGTTGAATAAGAAGAAGGGGGATCCCATCACTCTCCACAAAGGGAACTTTCACCTCAGCCTGCACCTGAACTAGAAGAAGTTCTCTCAACTAAAACCACAACGAAAAAGGGGAGAAAGTTACACTTTCCCTCACCTACTACAATAGTTGAGAATAGAGCTAGGAGGCCCTTCACCAAATCATCATCCCATAAGGAAACTTCTGAACAAGAAATCATAACCAAAGCTCCCGTAAAGAAGAAATATAAGGTGAAAGGTGAAAATGTTGAGAAGCTTGTTGAAATCATAGACATAACCACTCCCCCTGATAACCCCACCTTCAAGAGGCTAATCAGAAAACTCAAATTGTCCACTTGAAGGGAGAAGGATTGGTTGAGAGGAGAAAGATGAAGGAGCTCATGGATATGTATAAGGAAACTCTTGAGCTAGCTAAGTTCATTGCAAGGAGATTTTTGCACCTTCATAAACAACTTAGAAACTTGTACAAGCATAACAAAGACTTACAATATCACAACAGAAATCTTAAAGAGGAGTTGCGACCCTTCAAGGATGATTTATCCCAAAGAAATATTAATGTGCTAGCTCAAGCTGCAACAAGGAGAAGTGCTAGATTAAGGAGATGAAGTGGAAAGGATGGAAGACCCCATTTTTTATAAGGATCATCTTTACATCTTGAATTTTTGTGGGAAGTGTCATAATTATACCTACTGGAGGAATCTACAGGATTATACACCTTCTACTAATATTTTTTGGTTTTTTGGGACAAAATTTCATTACACAAAAATCTACAGAATATTTCATAGCGTCTAGGGCTACAAAATCATCCACACAGATAGAGCTGCAGGCTATCTATGGAAAGTGTTGCGAAATCATTTTCACATACAGAGCTGCACAATCACTGTGAAATCTTCTGTGAAATCATCTAGTAAGAAAAAAAATTGCATTTCTCTATGGAATCTGCTACAAAATAGTTTACACAGGCGAGCACTACAAAATATGCTACGAACTGGCTGATACAATCATCATTTCTGGATTTACTGCCCTTTCTAGTTTTGATGGATTTTGAGTGAATCAATGGTCACTAGGTGGTAGATGGAGATTAGCATAAAGGTTTGGAGGACAATTGAAGCTGGTGGACACATGGAACCGATGGAGATGCACCCAAGGAACAACTAATTATGCCAAGATTATAGTGTTAGAGTTGTTGCCATCATTTTCCATGATTCTAGCAATCTGTTGTTTCCACTTGTACAAATGTTAGATTTTCAGTTTTTAGTGGGAGAATCCTAAGTTAGAGGATCCAACTCTCACTTCATGCTGTTACTTATTGTTTAGACTATATATACATCATGAGAATGATATTTTTTGGTTCAAATGTTTGAGCATAGACTCCCTGTTGCAATGTTTTGATAAGACCAAGACATACTCTAGTTTTATGTATGAGATCTAAGATATTATGGTTAATAGAAGTCAAATTCCTTTCATTATCCTGCTTCTTTCTTACTCTATTTTCTCATTATTGAATGATTCAAATGAGATATTATAGTTTTGTTTTAATGTATGTTTGATTATGATGTTGCTGTAAATGTTATCAATTCTTAAGGTTTTAGATCAAGAAGTTCTTGTGTCTGATCTTTTTCTTCACCTATCTGCTAGAAGGTATGATTATTATAAAAAACTTATTTATCCTTCTCACTAAGTCTTCCATCTACTCACACTTATATTTAAACCATTGACTGAAGTTATCCAAAACCTCATTTTCTTATGCATTTTGGCCTAGAATTTCTGTGTTGGAACATTGCTATACTGAGTTTTGTCCATTTGACATTCTATCATAATTCTACTTTTACAAACCTATTTGATGGGTACTGGGCTTATCCTCTAGAAATATGAGGTTGAATCTCAATGTAAAACCTTTAATATCTTCTCCTTGTACATTGTGATTCTTGCCAAATTGGTGC
>JASDQU010683976.1:844-15939 GCA_032191745.1 Picea mariana | reverse complement strand
ATTGAACATGAGACTTCATTTACAAATTTCCTTCCATTTACACGGCACTTGCCAATTCGTCTACACCCGTGCGGGCGAAAGTTGAAGGACATGGGGGTGGGCTTTGATCCACTTATGTGTGCACGGGTCACAATACCATTTATTATAGTATCTTTGGGTGCAACCACATGTTCTACCACTACCTCAAGGTGTCCCCATGGCTCCAGGTAAATCCCTCACGAGAATTGAACCTTGCCCAATGGTGAAAAACTCCTCGCTTTCCACCATTGGATCCAACCCCTTTGGGCGTTATTTTAAATGTTATCAATGTTTAGGGTTTTAGATCAAAAAGTTCTTCTTTCTGATATTTTTCTTCACCTATCTGCTAGAAGTCCTGATTCTTATAGTAGACTTATTCATCCTTCTCACTAAGTCTTACATCTACTCACACTTATCTTTAAACCACTGATCATAGTTAGCCAAAACCTCATTTGCTTATTCATACTGGCATAGAATTTTTGTGTTGGAACATTGCTATACTGAGTTTTTTCCATTTGAAATTATATCATAAAACTACTTTTACAAACCTATTTGATGGGTACTGTTCTTATCCTCTAGAAATCTAAGGGTGACTCTCAATGCTAACATTCTTGGCGCCATTTTCGGGGAACATATTGAAAACATTTCCCTGGGATTGAACGACAAAGAAATATTGATTCTGAAGGTGCATTAGAAATTAGTACATTAAAGATTGTAGATTGCACCTGGCGACTCCACTGTTTCAATTGTGTCTCGCAAAGGAAAACACATGAGGTCTACTCCACATATACCTTTGGCAGCACCTGAAGCTGACCTAGAGAAGATTATCAAGAAAGGAAAATCTTTTCAAGAAGGATTTTCAGCTGCTGTACTAGGTACTTCTGGTCACTTTCCTGATTCCACCTTTAATGCACCAATAACTATATCTACTTATCCTCTTTTACCCTCTGTTGAAATTTCTAGAAATTTGGATTTTGAAAATTTCCCTATCAAATACTCTTCTTTTAGTCCCAAATTGAAAGAACAAAATTTTGAAGTCCTTGCCTCTCCTGATGTTGTAAGCTGGTTTAGACTTGAAATCTTAGAATATTTTCCTACCTTGGGTTCTCCTATTCCTCCTTCTATTAAAATTGCTGTGACTAAAGAGGAGGAAACCTCAATTCCCTTGGAACCTACACCATCTTCTTCCAAGACTCAGCCTCTCCCTGTGAAAACTAAAATCTCTCCATCCTTCTCCCAAGATTCATATAATCAAAGCTGCAGTTGTATCTGTCAAGACTCAATCTCCCCCTTGTTCTCCTAGAATTCACAATCCAATGACAGGTGCTAACCTTCCTAGAAATAGGATGGATGCCATAGTGGCTGCTAGATATGCCCCTCTTATGTTACCTCAGCCTATGAATTCTCTCTGAGTTGGAGATTACCTGGTTGCTGATGAAGAAGGAGAAGATGAAGAAAATGATCCAGAAATCCATTGTCTTGGTGATACTTCTCCATTCCCTCATTTAACTCAATCTACATATGAACAGTCTCTCATGGACAACCAATTGAATGAATTGATTAAAGGGGAAAAATTCAATGAAAATTCAAATAAATACAACCTAAGGTCAAAAACGAAAGAGGGGAAACCTAACACTTTTGATCAGCCCATCAAAATAGAAAATTGTGCTAAGGCTGTGGCATCTAGTAGCAAAGAAAAAGAGGCACACAACCCTCAAGCAATGGTTAAGAGGTCTGTCCCATAAATTAAGGAGCTTCTGAAATCTCCCTTTTATTTTATCTTTGAAAGTGAGATTCAAAAGATAAAAATCCCAGTACCCTTTGTAGAGCTGATTAAAACGAGGAGTTTAAAAAAGTATCTTTCCAAGATGCTGTAGGCCGAATTTTCCTCTAATTCCACAGACTTAGTGAACCTTCAATATGAAAAACCAACAGTCATATTAGGACCTTTGGTAGAGGATAGGGATGAATCTTCTCCTCATTTATACACATCATTAAATATTCATGGTAAAGTGTTTCACAAATGCTTGATGGATCGAGGTGCATCTCATAAGCTCATGCCTAAAACTATCATGGATGAGTTCAGGCTGGAAATTAAAAAAACTTATCATGACCTATACTCATTTGATTCTAGGAAAGTGAAGTGTCTTGGGGTAATCAAAGACCTGGTTGTTACCTTGTTCCAATTTTCCATGAAGAGTGTGGTCATGGATATTGTGGTGGATGATGTCCCCCCTAAGTTTCGGATGCTCTTGTCAAGATATTGGATCAAAAGACTAGGGGGAACTTTGCAGATGTAACTTTCATATGCTGCCATTCTTTTATTTAAAGGAGAGCAAATAAGGCTTTATAGGGAAGAACAACTATCTTACATCATCAATGATGAAGCTAATCCTACCAACCAACCTATTTTTTCAGTTGATATTGATTTAGGATCTAGTATTTTACAACTCACTGATTCTCCTCAATCACCTATTGAAATCAGAAAACAAACCATTAAATATTGTGAAATTCCTCCTCAAAATACCCTTGTTTGGAAGATGTTTTTTGATGGAGATTCTTCTAAAGAAGGTGCTAGTGCTGGAGTGGTATTTATTTACCCAACTCAAGAGATCATATTTTTGTCTTATAAACTTGAATTTGAAACTACAAACAATGTAACAGAGTACGAGGCTCTTGTTTTGGGTTTGAGGGCTGCTAAAGACATGGAGATTGAAGAGTTAGTAGTATTTGGAGATTCTGAATTAATTGTACATCAAGTTAAAAATATGTATCAAGATAAACACCCCAGGTTAAGGACTTACATAAATGAAGTTTTGGATCTTGTTGATAATTTATTCTCAACTTTTAATATCTCTTTTGTTCCAAGAGAAGAAAATACTATGGAAGATTCTTTGGTTGTTTCTGCTAGTAATTTTAAAGTTCCCTTGCCCCCCAAGATCAAATATGATATGGAAGTGAAGTATAGACTCTCTATACCTGGCAATGTCAAGTATTGGAAGTTCTTTGAGGATGATCTTGAGATCAAAATATTTCTGGAAGCTGTGGAATAATTTTCTTCTCTTCATGTTGATCAAGATCATGATGATACCAAAAGCCCTCATGCTGATATTTTCCTAAATAAAATTGCTGACTATCATATTGTTCAATTTCCCAATAACCATATTCCAAAAGGACTAGTTCCTTTGGAAAGTTTGTTTGACAGAAATGATGTTGTTGTGAAGGTTAAAGGTTCAACTGAAAATGCTGATGTGACTAAATGCAATTTAGGTACAAAGGAAAATCCAAAGTATGTGAAATTGTCTAGTAGTTTGTCAAAGGAGAAAAGGGCTGAGTATGTTAAACGTTTGAAGGAGTTAGCTAATGTATTTTCCTGGAAATATGAAGATCTACAAACATATGACACAAACATCATTGAACATAGGATCCCTTTGAAAGAGGATACCAAGCCATTCAGGCAGAAACTCAGACAAATAAATCCCATGTTGCTGCCTATTATGAAAAATGAAGTAAAGAAGTTGCTTGATGCCAAGATCATCATACCTTTAAGGTACGCATAGTGGGTATCTAACTTGGTCCCTGTGAGGAAAAATAATGGGTAAATCAGACTGTGTGTTGATTTCAATAATTTGAACAGAAGCTCCAAGAAAGATAATTACCCCTTGCCAAAGATGGAGGATATTTTGCAGAGAGTGACTGGATCATCAAGGATGTTTATGATTGATGGCTTCTCAGGCTATAATCACATCTCTGTCCTACCTGAAGATAGAGAGAAGACAACCTTTACTACTCCTTGGGGCACATTCATGAATGCTAAAATGCCTGTTGGATTAATGAATGCAGGAGAAACCTTTCAACGAGCAATGGATATTGCCTTTATTGGGGAGAAGGACAAATTTGTGGTCATATATCTAGATTACATTACAATGTTCTCAAAATATGATAAGGAACATTATCATCAATTGAAAAATGTCTTCCTGAAGTGCAGAAAGTTTGGTCTCTCTCTCAATCCTAAGAAGTCTTAGTTTGCTATGAAGTAAGGAAAGTTATTGGGAAACATTGTATCAACATAAGGGGTAAGAATTGATCCAAGCAGAGTAGAGGCCATCCAAACTTTATCTCTTCCTAGATCCAATAAAGAAGTTCAATCTTTCTTGGGTAAAATCAGTTTTCTGAGAATATTCATCTCTAACTTGGTTGAATTGGTTGAGTACATCACATCTATGCTTAGGAAAGGAAACGAGGTGAAATGGACTACTAAATCTCGGAATCCTTTTGACCAAATCAAACAAGCCTTGACTGAAGCACCTGTGCTCATCATCCCTGATTATTCCAAGGAATTTATGATATTCTCTTTTTCCTCAAATGACACATTGGCTGTTGTCCTGCTTCATAAAAATACAGAGGGGTTAGAGCAGCCTATTTCCTTTTTTAGTAGGGAATTGAGGGATGCAGAGATGAGGTATGATATCATGGAAAAGTAGGCTTATGATTTGGTTAAAGCCCTCAAATATTTTAGAGTATACATTCTACATTCCAATATTATTTCCTATGTTCCATCAGCCTCTGTGAAAGAAATACTTATCCAACCTGACATAGATGGGAATATGAGCAAATGGATTGCCAAAAGTCTAAAATTTGACCTTGAAATGAATCCCACTAAGTTGGTGAAAGGAAAAGGTTTATCTAGGTTGATGGTTGAATCAAACTGCAAAGCACTGGGGGTTAATTTCATGAACCTAAGCTCAGAAAATCAGCAAGCCTATTTTGCTGACAAAATCTCTCATATCAACCCCAACTTGGAAGAATGCACTTGGTATAAATACATCATTTATTTTATGCAAAAGTTGCAACCTCCTGATGGTTTGGACAAGAACAAGGTAAGAGATTTGAAGCTGAATGCAATAAGATATTGTCTCATATTGTATTGGAAAGATCCTCTAGGGTTCTTTTAAGATGTTTAGATCCATAGGAGGCCCAAAAATCCATGACTGATTTTCATGACAGCTTGTGCAGGGGTCATCACTTTTGGAGAACCACAACTTATAAGATCCTAAGAGTTGGGTATTTTTTGCCTAGCCTTTTTACTAATGTTTGTGCAAAGATTAGATCTTGTGACAAATGTCAAAATTTTTCTGGTAAGCAGTAGCTCAAATATTTGCATTTGAAGCCTGTGGTGGTTTATGGCCCTTTTAAGCAATGGGGACTTGAATTTATTGGGGAAATTCATTTAGCTTCAAGTGGTCAACACGGGTGGATTTTGGATGCAACTAACTATTTCACCGAGTGGATAGAATCCAAACCTACAAGGAGTGCCTCCCACAAGGTAATCATTAGTTTTCTTGAGGATATCATGTCAAGATTTGGTTGTACAAACAATATTGTTATTGACAATGCTGCCTCTTTCAAAGATGAAGCATTGATCAAGTTTCGTGAGAAGTATGGAATTTCATTAGTCCATTCTTCTCCTTATTACCCCCAAGGAAATGGTTTGGCAGAGTCTTCTAACAAGAGCCTTGTAAATATCATCAAGAAGTTGTTGGAAGACAACAAGAAAGAAAGAGACTCAAAGCTGAAATTTTCCTTATGGGCTCATAGAGTTACAACAAAGAGGTCACTTGGTATTTCCCCTTTTTAGCTTGTATATGGGATTGAAGTTGTCTTTCCTACTCAAATTTACTTTCCTATAGAAAACTTCCTTCAGGATCACCAAGGAGAACTTGATGATATGGTTAGGAGAATACGACAGCTGGTAGAAGTGCAATAGGTTAGGGATCATGTCCTTGACAAAGCACAAGACCATCAACATAAGATCAAGCAAGCCTTTGACAAGAAGGTAAGCAAAGAAGTTTTCCAGCTGGGATATCTAGTGCTCAAGTGAGATGCACCCAAGCAAGATAAAGGTAAACATGGTAAATTCAAAGCCTTGTGTATTGTTCCTTTCAAGATTTCTGAGGTGTTTCAAAATAATACTTATAAATTGCAGAACTTGGAGGATTTGAAGTTTTTGGTAGTCCTGTTAATGGGCACTTTCTGAAGAAATATTTTTCTTGAGCCATGAGTGTCAGTCCCATCCATTGTAAATATCACCTTTGGTTTTTCTTTTTGTTTGAATAAATGACCCCATAGCCATATTATAAGACACTGAAGCTGCTTGTTCTTGGAATCTCACAGGGAGCATGCCATCCCATGTGGAGCCAATGTTATCACATTAAGTTGTCTTGGGTCAATTTTTCATCCTTAGGTTTTTAATTTTTATCCATTAGTATTTTTAAGTGTGCTTTTGATTTTCTCCTTATGGTTTTCTTAAGTTAGCTCAAAAGAAATGAAAGATTGGAGTTTGGCCCATACATTTGACCCACACCTATGGTTTATACCCTTGGTTCATTTCCTATGGTTTATACCCTTGGTTCATCACATGATTAGACAACCATCATTATCATCCCCATGCCACCACTAGTCTGACATGTCACTACCTCCATTATGCACTTGAAACCCTCCACTCTGTCCCTTTACTCGTTAAGGAGTCAAATAAAATTCCTTCTAGGATGCTGCCAACTCATCAAGATTTTTCGTAGCACATCTTGAGTACACCCTTCCTCTTTATCATTATTGAATTTATGAAGCTGGTGTCATGTCAATATCATTGTTTTCAACATCCATGTTTTAAAAGGGAATAATTAAGATTTGGTCATTAAAATCTTTCTAATTGTTTTATCAAAGTTTGAATTCTACTCCTACCTTGGTGTTGCAGAAAATCCCAGTCCAGACAACACTGCGGATTATGCTACAGACTGGATGATAGAAGTGAACTGAAGGTTGGGATGGTTTCAGGCGGCTTTATATTTTCTGAATCTCATCTACAATCAAGCCATGGTGTCCAGGTACTCCTTGAGTCATCTAAGCCCTATTGAAGGTCATCTAAGGCTCTGCTAAATTTTTGTATCACCCGGTGCTGCGAATTGTGGTCCCCTTTACCTACCGGCCCCTTTACCTCTACTATCACTGAATTATTATCTATATGCAATATTTTCAGCCTCTTCCACTGAAATTGAAAAAACCTTGCTATCAGATCTGTCGTGCCTATCTATTGCTTGTTCCTTGCTGTCTACGCTACAAAAACTGCTACAAATTGTGCTACATATCCCCAGTTCCAGCGCTGCAAACTGTGCATTAACTCAATATCATCATCCTTTGCTCACATATCCTGCATCAACTCTTTTCCTTTACAATGTCATTTTATATTTCCCATTCAAAGTCTGTTTACATTGAAATGTTTAGGAGCCTTGCTATTAAAATGATGATGACTCTGCATGGTGGTTTAATGTTAGCTTAAAAATCTTGACAATGCTACCTCCTTGCATATATTTTCTCTAAAGGGTTTTTCTTCCTCTTCTTAGGCCATCAGATTGCTCTTTCATTCACTTAGAAGTCAAATTGAAGGAAAATCTTGAAGCCTTAAAGAAGCCAATTTTAAAAAGACCATCATTCAAAACCTAAAGACCTCTATCCTTGTTTGGCCTCCCATACCTCTCAGATCACTGTGGTGTTTTCTATTCTGTTAATATAAAATGAATACACCTCAACAAAAGAAGTCTCACAAGGGTGGGAGTGTAGTCATAACTGAGCCTTCTGATATGCACTTGTTTGATGCTAAACCTATGATCAAAGAGGTCTTCCAGAGGGCTGGCTGCCTAGATTTCTATCACAATATGTAGAGGGGACACCTTGAGGTAGCCAGGGAGTTTTCCTTAAAATTTGATGGCACTAAAACCAAGGTGGGAACCCTTTAACATGAGTTATTTGAGGCCACCATTGTAGTAGCCACTGAGATACCCAACACTGGTGAAAGGTGGTTCAAATCTGTGACTCTTAATGCAGCCTTTTCTAATGAGTTCCTCAAACCAGAACATCAGGGGGATAACCTATCTAAGGGAGTGCCTAGGAACCACTTAGTTGAAGCATTTGACAATATTTTGAAATTCATCTAGAGATATTTTACCTATGAGGGAAGATTCAATATGATCTACCAGTTTCACATTAATCTTTTTCTGCACTTCACAGACGAGGAATTAATGAACATCTCTTTGTATCTGTTTAGGATTATGGGAAAAATGGCTGATAGGGTCCAAGCCAAGTCTAAGGCTGTGGACACTAATGATTTTCACTCAAGGCTGATTAGGATGCTTGTTATGGATGAATTGAAGAAAATAAAAATAGTTTGGGAGAAATTCTTTGCTTCTGCAAATATACTGCTAAATGTATCCCCTACTCCTCAATCCAAGATACAAATCCCTTTGCCAACTGATAGTGATTCCCACAGAGAAACAAGAAAAAAGAGAAAGGGAGAACATATTTCCAAATATTAAGAGGTTCCTAAAGAAGTTGAATAAGAAGAAGGGGGATCCCATCACTCTCCACAAAGGGAACTTTCACCTCAGCCTACACCTAAACTAGAAGAAGTTCTCTCAACTAAAACCACAACGAAAAAGGGGAGAAAGTTACACTTTCCCTCACCTACTACAATACTTGAGAATAGAGCTAGGAGGCCATTCACCAAATCATCATCCCATAAGGAAACTTCTGAACAAGAAATCATAACCAAAGCTCCCGTAAAGAAGAAATATAAGGTGAAAGGTGAAAATGTTGAGAAGCTTGTTGAAATCATAGACATAACCACTCCCCCTGATAATCCCACCTTCAAGAGGCTAATCAGAAAACTCAGAGATGGAATAAATTAAATTGTCCACTTGAAGGGAGAAGGATTGGATGAGAGGAGAAAGATGAAGGAGCTCATGGATATGTATAGAGAAACTCTTGAGCTAGCTAAGTTCACTGCAAGGAGATTTTTGCACCTTCATAAACAACTTAGAAACTTGTACAGGCATAACAAAGACTTACAATATCACAACATAAATCTTAAAGAGGAGTTGCGACCCTTCAAGGATGATTTATCCCAGAGAAATATTAATGTGCTAGCTCAAGCTGCAACAAGGAGAAGTGCCAGATTAAAGAGATGAAGTGGAAAGGATGGAAGACCCCATTTTTTATAAGGATCATCTTTGCATCTTGAATTTTTGTGGGATGTGTCATAATTATACCTACTGGAGGAATCTACAAGATTATACACCTTCTACTAATATTTTTTGGTTTTTTGGGACAAAATTTCATTACACAAAAATCTACAGAATATTTCATAGCGTCTAGCGCTACAAAATCATCCACACAGACAGAGCTGCGGGTTATCTACAGAAAGCGCTGCGAAATCATTTTCACATACAGAGCTGCACAATCACTGTAAAATATTCTGTGAAATCATCTAGTAAGAAAAAAAATTGCCGTTCACTACGGAATCCGCTACAGAATAGTTTACATAGGCGAGCACTACAAAATCTGCTATGAACTGGCTGATACAATCATCATTTCTGGATTTGTTTCCCTTTCTAGTTTTGATGGATTTTGAGGGAATCAATGGTCACTAGGTGGTAGATGGAGCTTAGCATAAAGTTTTGGAGGACAATTGAAGCTGGTGGACACATGGAACTGATGGAGATGCACCCAAGGAACAACTAATTATACCAAGATTATAGTGTTAGAGTTGTTCCATCATTTTCCATGTTTCTAGCAATCTGTTGTTTCCACTTGTACAAATGTTAGATTTTCAGTTTTTAGTGGGAGAATCCTAAGTTAGAGGATCCAAATCTCACTTCATGCTGTTACTTATTGTTTAGACTATATATACATCATGAGAATGATATTTTTAGGTTCAAATGTTTGAGCATAGACTCCCTGTTGTAATGTTTTGATAAGACCGAGACATACTCTAGTTTTATGTATGAGATCTAAGATATTATGGTTAATAGAAGTCAGCTTCCTTTCATTATCCTGCTTCTTTCTTACTCTATTTTCTCATTATTGAATGATTCAAATGAGATATTATAGTTGTGTTTTAATGTATGTTTGATCATGATGTTGCTGTAAATGTTATCAATTCTTAAGGTTTTAGATCAAGAAGTTCTTGTGTCTAAGCTTTTTCTTCATCTATCTGCTAGAAGGTATGATTCTTATAAAAAAATTATTTGTCTTTCTCACTAAGTCTTCCATCTACTCACACTTATATTTAAACCATTGACTGAAGTTATCCAAAACCTCATTTTCTTATGCATTTTGGCCTAGAATTTTTGTGTTGGAACATTGCTATACTGAGTTTTGTCCATTTGACATTCTATCATAATTCTACTTTTACAAACCTATTTGATGGGTACTGGGCTTATCCTCTAGAAATATGAGGTTGAATCTCAATGCTAACACCTTTAATATCTTCTCCTTGTACATTGTGATTCTTGCCAAATTGGTGCACTAAAATTTCTAATTTTGTTAAAAAGTCAACTCTTTTAGCCTCTCTATTGTGTTCAGGGTTCCAATATTGAGGGTGTTAGTACTCTGTAAATTTTGTCCGGATGATAGAAAAATGATAGAGGTAACTGTTTCAACCGGCTTTAGAGCTAAGGCACTAGCCTGCTCAACTCAGAGAGGGCTCTCTCATGTCACTTGATATCTCTTTGAAAATCATTGGCTAGATTTGGTTTGTTTTGGGGGGTGTTATGAAATTGCTGAAGAAGTGGGGGTGACATTTGGGCTATGGAGTCAAAAATGAATAATGCAGTGGTAGGTCATTAGAACTATCTAGAGGAGAAAGGCTAAGTGAGACAATGAGTCTGAGTTTTCAAATTGAAATTTGCATGGCAAAATAAGAAAAAGGAAAACACATAACTGCTTCAGAGCATATTAAAATAAATTCTAAAATAGTTGAGAAGAGAATCACATGAATTTAAATTGCTAAGTCTAGAGCATCATTAGACGAATTCAAGACTTTTAATTCTCCAATTTAAAAGAGGAAATTGCAAATGGAATTTTAAAGACACATGAAACACACACTATGAAAGAAGACAAAACTCATATCACAGCCGATTAGAATCTTTTGATAAACGGTTCAAAAATTGCTTCTGCATCATATATTTAGTTTAGCTCCATGATTTTACAAAGCCTACCTACAATGAGGGCATACCCCCTCTCCTTTTCCTCTCTATTTATTTATCCTTGGAATGATATATATAGAAAATTTACATGTGGGATTCAAAACGACTCAACTTCCCCATAGTCTAACGATAGAGATCAATTACAAAAAGGGAGTAACGCACAAAAACTATTCTCCTACTTTACAGGGAGATTTATAAATGGGTCTGACATATTTGAGGCTTTTTCATCGCATGCCATATGTCCAAAATTTTCTGAAACGTACTCATTTCAACCTGAGAAATTATTCCAACTTGGTGATTTTTTCTTTCAGAGTGTTCAACCAGACTAGTTGATTTTCCCCAATGCTTTCGACCACCTCAGCTCTGACTCCTTGTATTCCCGTCACTTCCAATGCAACGAAGAAATACTCGAAGAGTTAAACCACCCGGACTCTCCCTGGGATGCGCTACACCACCGCACACTCTTCTTTCCACAGGAAGCCTCTGCGCCTGCTAACCAACAACCCGTTTACGCAGTCAAAACCAAGGATTTTATCCCATCAGGGCCTATCGATTGGTTCAAAAACCCCATCCTTTCCCCTGATTCTTTTTAAGAAGGCAACATGGCCAACATTTCCCCAACCATTAAAATCGACATTTCCATCACCAATGGCATCGCCGAAGAAATCACCATTGGAGATGCTTTCACTCCTCAGGAAATCACCACATATAAAGCCCTCTTCCAATAATATCGAGATACTTTTGCCTGGTCCTACACAGAAATGTCTGGCCTCGATCCCTCTATTGTTGAACATCGCATCGACAACTGACCCGACATTACACCAGTTTGCCAAAAAAAACGACCGCTACACCCATCCAAAGCCACGGCTATCAAAGCCGAAATTGAAAAATTACACGCTGCCGGGTTCATTTACCCCATCACCTATACCTCATGGGTTTCCAACCCTGTACCCGTTAACAAAAAACAGGGCACTATCCATGTTTGCACAGACTTTCATGATCTCAATCACGCATGTCCCAAAGACAATTTCCCAATGCCTTTCATCGATCAAATTATCGATGACCGTGTTGACCACGAGGCTCTATCCTTTATGGACGGTTTCTCTGGTTATAATCAAATTCAAATCCACCCAGTCGATCAGTATAAAACCACATTCACTACCCCTTGGGGTACTTTTGCATATCGCGTCATGCCTTTCGGCTTAAAGAATGTCGGCGCAACTTTCCAGTGGGCTATGACATACATCTTTCATGATCTATCTCATATCATCCTCGCCTACTTGGACGACCTCACAGCTTGATCCAAGAAACACACCCAACATCTTGATGATTTACGCATCATCTTTCAACGGTGCTGTCAGTACAACATCCGCTTGAATCCTCTCAAGTGCGTGTTCTGTGTCACCGCATGGCACCTCCTTGGCTTTATTGTTTCCCAAAGCGGTATTACCATGGACCCCCTCAAAGTCCAAGCTATCATCGAAATTCCACCTCCCCAGAATTTACGTCAATTTCAGAGCCTACAGGGTAAAGCTAACTTTCTTAGACACTTTGTCCCAGACTATGCCATACGTGCACACAGTTTCCTTCGCTTAGTACATCACGACATCCCTTTTCACTGGGATGGCCATGCCCAACAGTTAGTTGACGATCTTAAAATCACACTCTCGAACACACCTTTAATTAGTGCACCTGACTACAATCACGACTATATCCTCTACGTATCAGCATCAGCCGTATTAGTAGCAGGAGTTCTCTTCCAGCTAGGTGATGACAATCATGAGCATGTCATTTATTACATTAGTAAAAACCTCTCAGGGCCACCCTTGAAGTATAAATACAAAGAGAAACTTGCTCTCGTAGTCCAGAAACTGCGCCACTACATTATGCTTCACACAACAAAGGTCGTCGCAGATTCCAATCCTATGCAGTACTTTCTCAGTCATCGAAAAGTTAATGACAAATTTGCTCGATGGATCGTTATCCTTCAGGAGTACGACCTCGAGTTCTCAACACCTAAGAGTAAGAAGGCCCTTGTTCTCACCGAACTTGTCATGAACCTCCCCTTTGACACCACCAGTGCCCCCGTCAACACCGAATTTCCCGATGAACATCTCTTTTACATCACTTCGGATGATCCTTGGTACAATGACCTCCTCGTCTATCTCCAAACTCAAAAGTTTGGTAACCACATTTCATGAGATGATCATCGATGTATTCACCATCAGGTCCCCTGCTACCTCCTCATCGGAGACATCCTATACCGGCGACAAGTCGACACCATTCTTCGTTGATGCCTGACTATTGACGAGGCTGATAGAGTCTTAAACAACTGCCACAGTGGCACATGTGGGGGCCGTCTTTCGGGCATATCCACTGCTCAAAATATTATCCGATATGGTTACTTTTGGCCTAACTTGTTTCATGATTGCATTCATGCCGTGAAACGATGTGAGCAATGTCAGCTCTACACCAATAAATCCTGAGCTCCCCCTGCTCTTCTTCATCCCGTCATCACTGTCGGCCCTTTTTGTAAATGGGGCATCGAATTCATGACTTGTAATCCCCCCTCCAACAATGGTCACAAATACATTGTTGTCGTCGTTGATTACTTCACCAAATGGGCAGAAGCTATGCCCACCTTCAACAACACCACTGACACTGCAACACGTTTTTTCTTTAACCACGTCATACCCCGCTTTGGAGTACCACTCCAACTCATTTTTCGATCATGGGAAACACTTCAAGAATGAGATCTTCGTCGAACTCTCATCTCGGTTAGGGTTCTCTCATGAGTTTGCCTCACCATATTACCCTCAGTCTAATGGACAGGTCGAAGCAGTTAACAAAGTTCTCAAGACCATGTTACATCGCACAATTAATAAACATAAAACCAATTGGCATCATATGTTATTTTCTGTGCTATGGGCTTACCGAACGGATGTGAAAACAGCTACTGGTTTCACACCATTTCATCTAGTCCATGGGGTTGAGGCCACTCTTCCCATCGAGTGTGAAATTCCCACCTTACGCACCGCAATGAGCTATTACCTGACACTGGTCCAATGGAGTAGCACTTGCTAAACTTAGAGTCTCTGGATGAGGATCGTTGATCTTCCTTACAGAACAACGAGGCAGCTAAAAAATGATCCAAGGATACCTTTGATCGACATGTCAACCTTTTCTCATTTCGCGAAGGCGACCTCGTCCTGGCTTACGATATCGCTCATGATACCTTTGGCCACAACAAATTCGAATCACTCTGGCATGGCCCATACATTATCCAACATTTCCTCACCAAAGGCGCATACATCTTGGCCTCCCCCGAAGGCCTCTCTCTCAAAGAACCCATCAACAGGTTGTATCTCAAGAAATTTTACGCTTAAACGTAGTTAATCTACTTTAGGTTATTTCTTTTATAGCATTTTTAATCTTTTTTCCCTCCCTCATGTCTAAACTATCCTTTGTGCTATTGATAGATGCTTCCTCCACCAGCCTGCCACATCGGTTACGCCGATGGCGCCAGCCGTTGGACACAAAATCTCACTTCGGCTGCTTGGGCTCTCTACACCCCCTCACATGAAATGCTCCATTCGAGCAGCATATGTTTGGGTTCAACAACCAACAACCAAGCCGAATAAACCGTCGTCATTGGCCTCCTGGCCGATGCCCAACATCATCGTATTCGTCACCTTAGCATCTTCCTCGACTCTCAACTAGTCATACTCCAGCTCAACAATGTGTATCGCATTCGTGATCCTTACCTCTTTTGCAAATACTTGCAGGTTAGATTTTTATCTCGACATTTTGATTCCATTACATTTACACATATTTCACGACAATTGAATCAAATTACGGATAACATAGATAATATTGTGTTAGACTGACATTTATCACAACAAGCTACCTCTACACATACATAAACATATAACACAAACTGTCATCACATATATAGATTAGACATCATCAATACATTAACAAAACACATGTAAACACCACATAGATCTCAAAAATGTATACTCATGTATATATCGCAAG
>JASDQU010683975.1:3299-16147 GCA_032191745.1 Picea mariana | reverse complement strand
CATCTGATGCACTCTCTAACCCATGGATGTTGCAAGGGAAATAATCATCCAGATAGAAGTGTATCGAGCAACGAAAGAAAATGTCTCCTCATAATCTATTCCCTCCACCTGAGAGAATCCTCTAGTAACAAATCTCGTTTTGTGCCTCTCGATGCTCCTGTCAACTGTATGTTTGGTCTTGTAGATCCATTTGGAAGTCACTAGAAACTTTCCTTCAGGTCTCGAAACAATATGCCACACATCATTCTTCATGATGGATTGATACTCCTCCATCATGACATCTCTCCATACTGGATGACTAGTTGCCTCCTCATAATAGGAAGGCTCAAAATGAATGATGTGGCTCATAGTTGTGGCATAGCATGAATATCTATAAGGTCTCTTGCTCTCTTGGAAGGTACCATGAGGATATGCATGTTCTTTTTCCTCCTGCAGAGTCAGATGAGTCCATGCAAGTATCTTCTGACCTACTGCAATATCTATGGAAACATTAACTGGAGCTATAAGATCAACGTGATCAATTTGATCAATAGACTCAATTGTCTCCCTTTGAACTATTGGAGCGTGAGGGGTAAAAGGCACCATATCTTCCTGTCTCTCACTTTCAATCTCCATGTGAGATCCTTTAGATCTCTTGAAGGATACCTCCTCTCAAGGGTAACATCCTTGCTCACCTCAATCTATCTCTGACCAGGGATGTAGATTCAATATGTGTTCGAAGACTCATTGTACCCCACAAATGTACCTTTAAAGTTTTAAGATTCCAGGAAGGATTTCTGTATAGCAGGACAAGTCAAGGCTTGCACACTTTGAAACAAAACCCATTATATCTTACAGAAAGATAAACTCTGTCGATGGTTTGGAACGCAGCTACGTCAGTGGTGCAGAAGTCCCAGCTACTTGAGAGGCCACCCCTCATCTTCACTCTATTTCTGACATTCCTCTTTTTCCTCTTTGTGATCAACAAGCACAGAACTAGGGCTTTGCGGGGAATCCCACCTGGTACGTTCGTATGTCCATTGATTGGGGAGACGTTAGAATTTCTGGGATGTCAAAGAAGGGGCAACCCCCATGATTTCTCTGACAGTCGGACACAAAAATATGGAAATGTGTTCTCCACTTCCCTTGTTGGACACCCCACTATCGCACTTTGCAGTGCTGAAGGCAATCGCTTCTTGTTCACCAACGAGAACAAACTCATGGTCATGTCATGGCCCAGCTCCGTGAAAAATCTCTTTGGAAATTATCTTAATAGTGCCATTGGAGATGATGCCAAGAGACAGAGGAGAATGTTGATGGCGTTCCTGAGGCCTGAAGCCCTTCAAAAATTTGTGGGGCAAGTGGATTCAATCACCAAACGTCACCTGGACGAGTACTAGATTGGTAAAGATGAGATCATGATTTAACCTCTCACATTTGAAACATCATCCCATCTGCCAGCAACAACATAGATGTTAGAGAGCTGCACATATCAACCAACATTTTTGTGGTCTAAGTTTAAAAATGTGTTCTGATGCATTTTCTCCTAGTTCTATATCCCCATGAATTATGCAGGCACTTAGCAGAGCACCCCATACACTCACATCTAGTTTTAAAGGCATGTTTTCTATTAAATCTCATGCTTCATCCAGATTCCCTGCACGGCCTAGAATGTCAACCAAGCATGCATAGTGCTCAACTCGAGGTGTGATGCAATAATCTTGAACCATGAAATCAAAACATTGTTGGCCTTCGTCTACCAAACCCGAATGGCTCCACGCAGAAAAGATGCAGATAAATGTGACATCATCAAGTGTAATTCCCATCTATTGCATCCGTGCAAAGAGCACAAGAGAAGCCTCCATGTGCCCGTGCATTCCATATGCAACAATCATTGCACTCCATGAGACCACATTTCTCTTAGACATTTCCTCAAACAGTTGGTGTGCAAACTCTACATTCACACATTTTGCATACATATCAATGATAGAATTCCCAACTGACACTTTGAAAGGAGCCCACTCCGAATTACAAATCCATGGAACGACTTTCCCTGTTGTAGAGATGCTAAATGAGCACACGCAGGGAGCAAGGATTTCACTGTATTGGATTCAGGCACCATCTTTGTCAATTGCATTTCATTAAAGAGTCCCAAGGCTTCGTGGGCTTGTCCATTCTGAGTATACCCAGATCTACATTGTGTTGGTAATATTACAACGCGGATCATCCAGGGTTCCAAACGACTTGACACAATCTTATGATCATTTCTCTCTCGTGACAAATATTCAGTTTTCTAACTCAATCTTCAAATTTGTTGTTGTTCATGTGGAAGATTCTGGATGTGGCCAAGGGTTTCAACGAGCCATTGGAAAGATATTCGTAAATCTTTAATCCTTTTAACGAAAGTTATACATACTGACAGCTTAAAATGTTTAATAGATGTGTAATCTCATATTAATCTCTACCTGATATTTGTATATGACATAGAGGGTTGTACATTACCCTGATGCTATGTATCATAACAAGTTATCTCTTATTTTTCCAGGCCCTCCCGTGAGGGAGTCAAGCCCAGTCCTGCTCTGATACCATGTTGGTTTTTATTCATATGAGATATGAGAGATATTCGATATATTATTACAATAATGAGTGTTTCATATATAGGGAACATAAGGTGACCATCCATGAAAGGATGCGTCCCTTGAATAATCAATAACTATTTATTATTATCATTTACTTATTATATATAATATTTAATAATCAATAATAATTATATTATTAATTATTATCTTTAGAGAATGTCTTCCCGATGTTGTCTAAACATCAACAATGTGATGTATTTCCTACAACGTTAATACACCAGATCCCATTAGAACTTCACAATTAAGCGCGCTTGGGATAGACTAGTATTGGGATGGGTGACCTCCTGGGAAGTCCTAGTGTTTCACATGCCTACGGAATTTTGTAAACTTAGAACAGTTTATCCTACATGAATCATGGGAATTATTCTCCTCTCACTCTCTTATATATAAATGAGGTATGGAATTTTGTAAACTTAGACCAGTTTATCCCACATGCATCATGGGAATTATTCTCTTCTCACTCTCTCATATATAATTGAGGTGAAGGATGTCCTTTAAGCATGCAATGGAGTGTGATGTAAATATTTTTGTGAATGAAGCATAGCCAACATCACTTTCTCTTCAGAGATAAGCTACCCCATTATAGCAAGTTTGTGTTCTATAGTTTTATGCTATTTTATTCATTAATAGAAGTTGAGATTCATTGTATTTATGTGTTTATATTATATTTTCCTTTGTATATCATTTCATTCTCAGCATAATCCAGATCAAGTAAGGTGACTTATGGCATTTATGACTCTTTCCTCATGATATAATAAAAAATAGATGTATTTATATCGATCAATAGAAAGTCCCTTACATGGCCCTTCCTATGGTATTATGGAAACTTGATCATTNAACAGTTGGTGTGCAAACTCTACATTCCCACATTTTGCATACATATCAATGAGAGAATTCCCAACTAACACTTCTGAAAGGAGCCCACTATGAATTACAAATCCATGGAACGACTTGCCCTATTGCAGAGTTGCTAAATGAGAACACGCAGGGAGCAGGGATTTCACTGTAATGGAGTCAGGCACCATCTTTATCAATTGCATTTCGTTAAAGAGTCCCAGGGCTTCATGGGCTTGTCCATTCTGAGTATACCCAGATCTACATTGTGTTGGTAATATTACAACGCAGATCATCCAGGGTTCCAAACGACTTGACACAATCTTATGATCAAGTCTCTCTTGTGACAAATATTTAGTTTTCTAACTCAATCTTCAAATATGTTGTTGTTCATGTAGAAGATTTTGGATGTGGACAAGGGTTTCAACGAGCCATTGGAAAGATATTCATATATCTTTAATCCTTTTAACGAAAGTTATACATATTGACAGCTTAAACTGTTTAATAGATGTGTAATCTCATATTAATCTCTACCTGATATTTTTATATGACGTAGAGGGTTGTACATTACCATGCTATGTATCATAACAAGCTATCTCTCATTTTCCTAGGCCCTCCCGTGAGGGAGTCAAGCCCAATCCTGCTCTAATACCATGTTGGTTTTTATTCATATGAGATATGAGAGATATTCGATATATTATTACAATAATGAGTGTTCCAAATATAGGGAACATAAAGTGACCATCCATGAAAGGATGCGTCCCTTGAATAATCAATAACTATTTATTATCATCATTTACTTATTATATATGATATTTAATAATCAATAATAATTATATTATTAATTATTATCTTTAGAGAATGTCTTCCTGATGTTGTTTAAACATCAACAATGTAATGTATTTCCTACAACATTAATACACCAGATCTCACTAGAACTTCGCAATTAAGTGCGCTTGGGATAGAGTAGTACTGGGATGGGTGACCTCCTGGGAAGTCCTAGTGTTTCACATGCCTACGGAATTTTGTAAACTAAGACCATTTTATCCCACATGAATCATGGGAGTTATTCTCCTCTCACTCTCTCATATATAAATGAGGTATGGAATTTTGTAAACTTAGACGAGTTTATCCCACATGAATCATGGGAATTATTCTCCTCTCACTCTCTCATATATAATTGAGGTGAAGGAGGTCCTTTGAGCATGCAATGGAGTGTGATGTAAATATTTTTGTGAATGAAGCATAGCCAACATCACTTTGTCTTCAGAGATAAGCTACCCCATTATAGCAAGTTTGTGTTCTATAGTTTTATGCTATTTTATTCATCAATAGAAGTTGAGATTCATTGTATTTTTGTGTTTATATTATATTTTCCTTTGTATATCATTTCATTCTCAGCGTAATCCAGATCAAGTAAGGTGACTTATGGCATTCATGACTCTTTCCTCGTGATATAAGAACAAATAGATGTATTTATATTGATCAATAGAAAGTCCCTTACATGGCCCTTCCTACAGTATTATGGAAACTTGATCGTTTCATTTCATATTCCTCTAGTATTAAGGAAGGGTTGTTCTTTTGGTTTCTATTTTTCATTAAATTGTGAGAACAATTATTTTCCATATTTCGTAAGATTTTATGTACATGTATTTGGTGGGATAATTACATATATGGTGAATTATAATTTTTAGAATAAAGCATTGTAGGATAATACCCTATGGGACAAAATTCTATAGGACCAACATAGAGGAAAATAATTCATTAGCGACAAATCCAATTCTATAAGCATAGAAAAGGTGTATGCAAAAGATAGTTTAGAACTCAACATGAGTGAAGATGGAAGCAAGAGCAACACAAAAATCATTGGGAAAAGTATGAGCAAATTTTAGTTGTTATCTCTATTAGTAGTATGAAAGTTTGATGTTTAATGTGTGTGTTCATGTTGTAGCCAGAAACTTCAAAATCATTTACTTGTAACTAGACCTTCAAATGTACTAGGAAAACTATATATACATATACATATATATACATGTTAAAACTAAACACCTCAACACCTTGTATTATTGATACAAGATACAACATAAGTAATGTCTCACTTTACATTGTTTTTAATTGCTAGAATAATCAATTTACTACAATTATAACAATGTAAACAATTTGAAGTTTATGTTTGTATTTTGATTTTTGTGCAGAAACTCAGAAAGGGCCTCCCATGAAAAACCTACCATGCGAGTTAGTATCTTTATTTATTTTCTTTTTCTATTTCTGTGCACTCATGATTAGTCTTCATAATGGATTTCTATAGCTTTTCAAGTTAAAATTTACTTTGCACTAGGCCACCAGATCAAGCATTAGTTTGAAAACATACATCTAACATTGAATTGGAGTTTGACTTATGGTCCTTTATAAGGACCATAATCTAAAGTAAAATCATTTTAAAAATAACTACCATGTTTTTCTTGACAAGGATGCTTTTACAAATCACAAAAACTAACAACCTTTGTTGCATATCAATATCAAATAATGTTTTTATGCATGGTGTTGCAAATGAAGTATAAACCTTGGAAAAAACATGTGAGAGGCACAAAGAAGAGTAAACAAAGAATTTGTAACCATTAAAACACTTAGTATTCTATTAGGTTTATCTTGATATATCTTAGTTGTTTTATTAATCTCAACAACTATTAGAGAAGTAATATGATGTTGAAGTTGCAAAAATCAAACCTTATTACTCTAAAAAATAAGAATTTGTAGACAATATTCAACTACAAGAATAAAACAAAGAGAAGATACATTTATTTAACTCACTTGGGATACAATCCACTATATCTCATTATGGATGAACTCCTATGTGGCATGAGTGTTCATGCATTTTTGGATTGAAGTAGGGTTGTTGTTCATGTCTTCTTGTATCAAATTAGCAATAACACTATGACACACGTGTTCATGGATTCTTGGATTGGAGTAGGGCAAGTGTTGATGGCATCTTGGATCAAAGTAGCAACACCAGTGATATTTTGGTTTCCCTCCTTGGTGAGGAGGCCACAAATCATCCCTTCATATTCTAAGAAATATTAAGTTGGGGAACCAGAGTTGACATGAGAAGAATTTCCAAGAAATGTTTCCCTTCATTCCTAGAATTCTACAAAATAGAGGAGGCCAAGAAAAACATTGTAAGATTTATCATATTTAACTTATGCTTGAATATGATTGCGATGAATAACGAAAATAGCAATCACTGGAATTTATTTGTTACACTTTGTCAAAGCTACTTGATATATTAATACCATTTCAAATGTGTCTGGAGTTACTTGATATATTAGTACTATCTAAAATAATAAACCATGAACTATGTCAAGATGAACCATATCAAACTCAAAAAATAAGAAATTACTATCGAGAAATAATAATGGTGACATGCCATAGTTATTCGTGTTGTCAAACCTTGATACACTTTGTCATAGCTATCTAAAATTTGTTACAATTACTTGATATATCAATAATATCTAAACTTTGCCAGAGTTACTTGATATATTAGTACTATCTAAAACAATAAACTATGTGAATCTCAAAAAGTAGGAAAGTACTATCAAAAAATAATAATGGGGGTATGTCATCAAGGTTGGAATTCATTTTCTTTTTTACATGACAATTTTTTTTTATTTTATATTTTGGGTCTCTATATTCCTCATCAAAAAACAATTATTTTTTTAAACTGTGCTCTTAAACCATAATTTTTTGATAAAAAAAAAATTTAGCCCTTCAATAATGAAGCTTTAATTAAAAAATTACCCTTCAATAATAAATACTCCGCAAAAGAGGAAAAGACAAAATCACCACAAAGTTTATTTCAAAGTTAGACACTATTTTTCCTAATCTAATGTATTTTATTACCTAAACAAATTTTATGTATACCATTATGGATAGTTTAGTTTAAGAATATGCATAATTGTCTAAAGAACAATGAAACTAAATTGCTTGACAAAGTCATTTTTTAATTGTGTATGCATGATTATATTATAATTTAAACACGACTACCTTCTATAGGGTTCTTATTAGCTCTCCTTTATATATTGGATTTCACAAGATTACTTGGAAAATTTTGGATCCAGTGGCTCAAGTGTGGTGCTATGTCACTATATTATTTCCCCTATATAAAGAAAGGGGAAATAAAGAAAGGGGAAAAGTTTGTAGGGCACAAAAAATTTGTATGAAGATTTATTGTCAACTAATGCAAATCACCTTGTGGAATTCGTGGAATTTTTGTATTGAAATAGGGCAAAGTGCAGCTTTTCATTGAGGAAGTGCAAGGTAGGAAACTAGAAATCAATTAATACAAATCAGATCCATCCTTTTTGTTGCTACCATGCTTTACAAGATATTTAATTTAATACAAAACATGGAAAAAAGTTACACAAATTTTTTAGAGAGCAAAATATAATTTATTTTCTAGAGAGGAGAAAAATTAGTAATCAAACCATTTTGACTACAAAAGGAAAGTATCAACTACAAGGTAGCAATGGCTAAATCAAAACAAAAACATCATTCATTTTTATTATAATTCATTAAAAGAAGCAATGGGAAATGGTTTTATATTTTCAAACAATTAAAATCCCTCACATTTAAAAAGAAAATGCTAGGAAATTGAAGAACTTACTTGGAAGTTGGATGTATATACTTGACTTAGTGTTTAACATGTAATTGCTCAATGCTCCGGTCCTTAAATTTTAAACTTCCACTGTACCTCTTCTCACAAGCTACCACCAATTCCACCAGAGAAGAAAGTGATCACAACCTTATCCTTCTTGTCTCCCAACAACCTCGAAATGGAAACCCCAACGATTTGACTCTTGGATAGTTTTCATGCAGAGGTATTTTAGTAAAAACAAAATCATGTGCAGAGAGTTATCCATCTCATCTCCTTTGGTGATTTTAGAGAGTGGGACTCTAGGATTTTATCAGCTGCAAGGTTTCATAATACCCCTATCTTCCTAGTCTTGACTCCTCTCGGTCTTTAGATAGTTATCAACACATAGTTTTTAGAAAGCCAACCATAACACGTAGGAGATAAGACTAAGTGCCATAGAGACTGTGGTTTCATGAGCTTTGAATTCATTCCCAGATTTTGTGGTAGCAATTTAGTGATCTTGTTTTCAAAAACTCCATCAATAGTTTGGATATCAAAGCTCGTCAAGTTGGGGAGTAATGGGTTTCAAAAGTTGGTTTCAACTTTCAAAATAACAATAAATACTCCAAAGCATAGGGCATGTCCAACAAATGGGTTGAACTAGTGAAAATATACATATTTTCTTCATTGAGAAGCCTATGAGGGGATATGAAAACACTCATCGTATGATGAATGTGAATCCAAAATAGATTTGTTGGCTTCAAGACTCCAGAGTTAAAGGTGGTGGGTGGCTTTGTATGAAAAGAGTTAATACCACCACCCACTTCCAAGCCCCTTGGCTATTACAACTTACAAATTATGTACAATAGCTATTACATAACAATGTTGGAATTTGGGAATAGTATCCAAGATCAAGGACATATCCCGGTAGAGGGAAAAATTAAGAACATTTTATGAAATCTATTAACTTTCATAAACACTTTCGAGCCACTAAGCTACATTTTCTGTGAGACACTCAAAGAAAGCATTTAATCATATTTGATAGGTAAAATTCCCTATGACTGGCATTTTTCCCATCAAATTCCAACCCTGACACATATCATAGTTGTTAGTGTTTTCAAACCTTACATATAGGTCAGTCACATTCAATCAATTCTTGACATTTCTCCATTAATACCATTTATGCTAAAATAATAATAACTAGCATACCCCCAAAGCAAGGGAAAGAGAACATCGAATTGTTTTAGTGATTATGATGCTCAATGGTAGGGGGTGTTTCTTTTGGACTATAAATGAATAATCAATAGAAGATCTATTCAATAATTATTTTTGTTTCCTATTCATTGATACACAATTAGTAGCCATGTATATTGCCCCCGAGTTAATCATAAATGGACTTATGGTGGGAGGAATATTGGATTAAGAGGGAATTGAGGGTGATTATTATGTATTGGGACATTTTTTGGGGTAATTTGTACAACTCAAAGTGTGGAAAAAATTAGGTGAGATGGGATCAATAGGCTAGAGTGCATAGTAATAAAAGAAGATGTTGCTCACTCACAAGTGTGTTATAATTGATGTTCATTTAAGTTGCCCCATCTTGGATGATGAAGTAGCTTCTCCACAAGATTTTAACAAATTCATGTTACATGTAAACATTTAATGATAATGCTTTGATACCTCGAGTCTGAATTGACATTAAATTCCCCTCAATCTAAAATTCATCTAATACCCATGTGATTGTTAGATTATTCTCATCCAATTAAATCCAATTTAATACCATTAACTCTTCTCTGGAAAATAGAATACAAGCAACTTCTACTAATCATAATCCCAAAAAGAAACAAACCTACGTCATTTTAAAGAAATCATCTTCTAGTATGTGGAATATTGATAGCATCGTTTGTAGGGAAAATATGAAACTCGCTCCACCTACATCCATGTATCTTGATTCAAGTTATCAAAAAAAATTGTCATTTAATAAATGTACAATTTATATTAATATTTAGCTTCATTTTGTTAAGACATCTCCTCATGGTTCAATCTCCTTTTATTTTGACAAGGTTGCATTTGTGGAATATACATGTACTAAAGATAAATTTCCATGTAGTTTATATTGTTGAAGAACCTCCACACACATGAGATGAATTGATTGAAAATGATTTGTAAATTTTGGAGTTATGTTTAATATCACCCACATTTAACATAATATGTTTAATGTAGTAAATCTTAAAAAGACATGTGAAAGAAAAAAAAAACATGGGGAAAGTCTCAAAGGGATTGGGTTAATCATTGATATGATCACATGTGTAGAATCCACATTTAATGTTGGAAACAAACATTTTCATTAACGTTGTTGGAGAAACTCAATGAGTCATGTCTCATCTAGTTAGTTACTCAAAGTTAGAATGTGAACAAAGACGACTAAACTAACCAAACAAGAAGATATTGCATGTTGTGGAAAAGTCTATTTAATCAGGTGACCTTGTGGCTCATAGCCATTAATGTTGATCCTTTATTTAAAATTATAGAGAAATTGCCAAGTCTACAGATGACTACAATGACTTTGAAAACGTTCTTATTTTACATATATACTTTAAATGGTAATATTGTGGGTGTAGATACATGTATGAGATGTTTGATTAATGGTCAAGAATTGAACCTTGGTTATGCTTAACATTACATATTATATTAATGTTTTATAATCTCTCAAGAATGGAGTTCCATCAACACTACAACAAGTTGGTGGACAAAGGTAAGGAAGTATTCACATGAAGAGGAACTCGTGGGTAGAGATAGGATGATAGGTGGAATAATACAAGTGGTACAGGATTTTCAAACATTGATGGTAAATGTCGACCGGTCTCAAATGATAAAAAATGAGGGTGATATGTCCCTTAAAATACACATTCGACGTAACTAATTGAACATCAAATCCATAATTTGACTCTAAAATTTGAAGTATATATAGGCCAAAGAGATGTAAACAATGCAAAAATTAAGATCCCTTCTTAAAATAAAATATTTAGTCCACAATTTATTACTTACACTAAAATTCTCCATTTACAAACAAAATAATTTTAAATCTTCCCAGAATATTACTTTGAAAGATGGTTAACAATGGGATAATCTTGTTATCATATTATTAATGGCCTTCACAATCACAAAGATCACCCTTAATTTGTTTCCCCCAACTCCATGGTAATACTTCCCTCCTCAATTTATTGTCTTCTTTGATAATCCTATCCCTCTCCTTGTTCCTTATATATCTTTTGATATCTATGAATTACCTAAAAAATATTTCCCCCCTTTCTCTCGTCTCACTCATTTTATTAGATTTTTTTTGTCATGTTATCTCATTTCCATTTTCTTATTTTCCTAATTATTGCTTACTTATTGCTTCCCTCTTCTTACTTTTTTCTTTCCTATATTTAATGAAGTTTACTTCATTGTTATATGCAAGAGATTTATGGATGTACAATGTGTTTATCCATAATATCTTGGATATAATTATGAAATATAAAAATCTACACACTCTTATATTTCATTTTTCTTTATATATTTTATTTTATTTCAATTTAATTCTTATTTTCATTTTACTTTTTTTTTCTCTTAAAATAAAATACAACATTTAATTCAATTTAGCATATAATTCTTTCTCATACAAAAGTAATTCATTCGCCAACATATGAGCACATAATATTCGACAAGAATAAAAATCTATCTACAGCATGAAATGACTCAGCCATTCATAATAAAAAAATACCTGCTTTTGATGCTGAATCTCGCTGCTTGGGTTGGTCCAATGTTGAAGTTGAAACTGTGTCAAACACTGCCCAAAACCGTGTTTCCTCCCTGCCAGTTAGGAGTATCCTGTCTGGCTTCCTAGCTCCAGGATACCGTAAGGATATCCTGGCCCCCGTGCCCAAAACCCCCAACAAACCGGTGCCCCCTGCTTTTGATTCACCAAAGTCCACCAAAATCGAACTCCTCCCACCAAAAATCCCCACAGAGAAATCTCCCACATGCATATATCCTCTTGCCCCCAAAAGAATGATGCCTCTTCTTGTAAGACTCCTCCCGTCATATCCCTCCTTCACTGACTCTCCCCCTCATTAATTTACTTATCCCTTTATTCATTATCTTATCCTCTTATTTAATGTATTATCCTTTTATTTAATGTTTTATCCTCTTATTTAATGTTTCTTATCCCCTCCGTATACGTAAGTCTTTAATAAATTAAATTATTAACCCATTTAACTTATTACCCATGTCATTGAATGTGATATGTAATCAATTAATTAATTAATTAATCAAAAGTTATAAATAATTAATTAATAAATAAATATTTAATTAATATTATTAATGCTAATCAATATTTAATTAAAACCATATTAGGACAATTAATTATCAAATTAATTATAATTAATAATCCCTATATATCTATTTAAGTAGGGTTGTTACATACACCCACCCTTCAGGAAAATTCGTCCCAAAGTTAAGGTATCTCATGGTACAGAGGAAAAGAAGCATGGTTCACACATTCATAACAATTAACCAACATTATTAGTAAGTAAGTCAAGAAAACTCATACATACTAGTGTGCATGTACAAGAAATGCATGTGTAGCTAGTACATATAAGTCTCATGCATGTACTAATAATCAATAACTATCACCCTTTAGTAATTTATGTATGCATCCAATCCAATCAACAAGACTAGTCTTTTATAAAAGACAATAAACCAATCAAATGTTTGAGAAATCC
>JASDQU010683974.1:23084-41102 GCA_032191745.1 Picea mariana | reverse complement strand
AAATTCTAGCTTGTCATCCTTATTAGCTAGTACAAATGGATTTACATAACCAGTATCTACCACATCCCAGACATCTGCACCTAAATCCATTATGTAGGTTCACATTCTAACTTTCCAGAAGGCAAAGTTTGTTCCATTGAACAGAGGGGCCTTATTGGTTGAATTTCCTTCATGGATTGACATGTTTAAGATATAGGATCTACCCTTAGATAAAAGGGGCTTGCTCTGATACCAATTGTTGGACAATTGAGAGGGGGGGTGAATCAGTTATTACCGTGCTTAAACAATTATTCTTATTTTAAACTCTTTACAAAGCACTCAATGACAATCACAATAATGCAGGGAAATAAGCAATAGCACATTCAGCATCAGTCACACATATGAGATATACAGAGACAGATATTTCCTGAGGAAACCCATAAATGGTAAAAACCTCTTCTTCTTTATATGATAAGTAATATTTACATTCTTTACATCATCATACATATGAGCACCAACTCATAATGAGGCTACAACCTCTGTTTTGCAAGATGCAACTTGCCGAGAGCACCAACTCTCTGGATTCTCTAGCACCTACTATAAGGAAGCACCAACTCCCTAAGTGTTCCAGCACCAACTGGATGGAAGCACCAACTTCTAGTCACACAGGAACCAACCTGTATAACAGAGAACAACAACTCTCCCTTGCACCACCCTGCCACCCTTGTTTCTTTGGCTGCAACCAGATGGAAGATACAACTCCCTATGTTCAAGCACCCACATGAACCTCTGAGGACAACATTCCTCCCTAGCACCTCCCAACCACCCTAAAATGTAAATTTTTGCTACTAAAACTTATTACAGTGATATAAAGTTCATCAATGGCTTACCAGACTCATCATTGTTCTGTTACACTGCCTTTCTCTGTATGCCTTAGTGTCTTCCTGCACACCCTTGTTATTTTCTGTTCTTCTGCCTTTTATGTTCTGTGCGCCATTTCCCTTCCATGCACCATTCCTCTTCTGTGCATTTTTGTTGCTGCACTCTGTCTCCTTCTTCACACCTCAATCACCTTGAACAACAACAACACTAATCTCTTCTTTGTCCTGCATTCCTATAGTCTCTGTGCTCCTTGTGCATGCAATAGTCGCCATGCCTTTGCATGCTCACACCACCCCAATCTCCTCCACATCGGGGTGTTTTCTCCATTTCACTCTTCCACAGCTATTCCCACTGTTGTCCCCACTCCACTCTGTGTTCTGCATCATATCCATCTCTAGTACTCTCTTCCTGATCATCATGGTAAATCTTCATCTTCTCTAGCAGTTCAACCCACGTGTCTAGCATCACTGGGTGTTATGCTGAGATTCCTCAGCCTCTCTGGCAGTTGAGACTCTTCATCTTCTCTGGCACAGTCGATCTTATCCTTTCTATTTCAGTTACATGCTACAATTCTCTTCCATCTATCAATCGCCTGTATGAATAGTCTTCATTCCACTGGAAGATTCCTTGAGACTCTTCATCTTCTCTGGTGATCACACTGAGTCATCTTCGAGTCCTCTAGCAGAGACCATCTGTCATTTCTAGTAGTTACACTGTGAATCTCGAAGAAAAAACACATCAGCAACTGAATCGCTAACTGTCCAAGAATCATGATTCAGTTCTGCTAACTGAATTGTAACTAATCGATTACCTGTGAGGTGAAACAGTAACCCTTTGATCAAGTTTCCAATTAACCAGCACCGTTGGATTAAATCCTTAGGATTTCGCGTTTAATTCATATGCCCACTAGCTGTGACCGAGCGCTAAACAGAATTTGAATTTCGTGAATTCACATCTTGGCATTCCTGTGATGATGGGTCTTGACACTCCAAGTCACAATCATCGAGACTCTGTGATGGAGCTTAGAACTGCTAGCTTCTTCCCCTTATGTGACCATTGGCAGTGACCACAGGCTACGCCAAAAGGTGCTTCCTATTTTGCAAACTTATGAATTTCATCGAGCCTGATCATTGGTCGAAATCTCCAATGATCCGACGGTCTAGATCTCATCATGATATCGCATATCGTGATTCCTGTGATGAAGGGTCTCGACGCTCCAAGTCACTATCGTCGAGACTCCGAGATGGAGCCTGATCAACGATTGAGATCTTCAATGATCCAAAGGTCCAGATCTCATAGCGATCTCGCATATCGTGATTCCTATGATGAAGGGTCTCGTCACTCCAAGTCGCGATCGCCGAGACTCCGAGATGGAGCTTAGCATTGCTATATTCTTCCCTTAATCCTTTTGACAATGTGACCATGTCTATGACCATGGGCCACACCTTATCGCAATTTCACATATCGTGAGTTTTAAGTTCCTATCTTTGACGCTCCAGTCAGCGAAATGTTAATCCTTCGCCACATGTCCCTCTTAGATCAACGGTCAAGATCTTTATCATGATTTCACAACTTCATAGGACCTCGTTATGCCTGATCAATGGTCCACGATTTCAATGATTCGACAGTCCAGATCTTTTCATGATCTTGCATATCGCGAGTTCCCACACCATGCTCCGTTGACTCCTCCAATGTGCAATTCAGTGAAATTCCAATCGCTTTCCACGTGTCCTATGAATCCAATGGTCAGGATTGTTATCACAATTTCACATATCGCGAGTTCGAACCTCTTTCCTTTGGATGTATCGATCCTCACAACTCCGAAACGAAAACCTAGTCATGTTTTGAACGTTTTTCTCCTTCTGATCTTCCATTGCTGATCTTTCACTGTTGATCTTTTCCATCTAATCATGCTGATCTTTGCCATCAATGACAAACACAAACCTTTGTCATTCTTTGATTGTTTTCCTCCTTCTGAGCTTACACTGCTGATCTGCTACTGATCGTGCTGATGTTCGCCATCAGTGACAAACACACATACTCTGCCTCTATCTACAAACATGCCAACAAGGAGGATAACGCAAGAAGATAGAGGTGCATAAGGGTATCCCTAAATTTACAATCAGAAAAGATGATGTGGATATGGTTGCAGAGAAAGTACATGATCACACAACAGAGTCATGGGACGATGCTGAGAAGCAACGAGAAGAAATCATTGAGAAGCTGACATAGGTGAAGGACACGTTGGAACAACTGAAATTGACTGAAGCACAACAAAAGGATAAGGTGCAACCACAACAATATATTCAAGAATGTAAGGTTTCATTCCCCAAAGAGACTTCTAGAACACAAGCTAAAATAAATAATGAAGAAACTATATCCTGTACAATTTAAGCATCAACGTATAGTCCTTTATTATTCAACATAAATTAAATTTATTAACAACATGAAAATAAATTACATAACAACCACATAACCCAGCAAATTCATGAAAATACATACCTCTGTCTGATGTTATTTCACCAAACTCCGTCGATCCTTGCTGCTGCTCTGACCAAACTCTACCCAAAACCGAATCTTTCCTCCCTGCCAGCTAGGAACAGAGCCTATTCGACTCCCTATCTCTAGGATTCCATGAGGATTCTTGGCCCCCGAGCCCAAAACTCCCAGCAACCTGGTGCACCCCTGTAACAGTCCACCCAAACTCCAAACCATAAAACACCAAAACCAACAAAACACATACAGTCCCTAATATCCAAATGTTTCTTTCTTTCCCCAAATTGCCAAAAGTCCTCCTCTCCAATGCCTCTTCCCCTTCATATCCTTCCATTATTCACTGCCTCCTACCCTCATTTAATGCCACCCACCTTATCCCTCCATTTAATACCCTATCCCTCGATTCAATACCTTATCCCTCCATTCAATGCCTTGTCCCTTCATACGTAAAGTTTTCTAATTATAATTTAAAAGTTATTAAGCCTTTAATTCATTATCCAAACATTAAATGTGTTAATTAATCAATTAATTAATTAATCAACATATATTAAACAATAATTAATTAATTAATTAATTAATTAATAAATAATCATTATTTAACTAATACACATTAGGACAGTTAATTATTGGTTAACTATACTTGATAAACCTTAAGCAACTATTTAAATAGGGTTGTTACAAAGAAGATACAATCCCAACATAGCAGACAGTCCAAATCATAGAGTCGGGAAGTGAGAATTTTTGTATCACCCAAAAAATGTTGCAGATGGATGACGAGATAATGCAGAAATAGTTGAATGATATTGATCACTTGGACTTGGCATTGCCTAAGGTCCCAACCAAATCTCTGTATAAACTATAAGTTAGTGTCGCACATGAGATCCAATCAAGAGCTTGAGTATATGTGACTAATTTAGAATTGGTAAAGAAAATAAATGACACACTGAAGATAACAATCAACTAGGTGCAGGTTGAGAGAGATGACACAAATAAACGAGCAAAGAGGATAGATTCGTGCATAGAAGAAGTGTTCAAGAATATACCAGACAATGAAGAGGAAGGACAAAGGTTACAAGCATAAGAGAAGGTGGAAAATATATCACAAGATGTCGAGAACTATAAAATCCACATCATAGAGTTGATGGAACTCTTACATCCAAGCATGTCACCATACGTTAGATCACAAAGGGCGTAGGAAAAAACATACCATAAGGAGAACATTGTGCAGATCTTCAAGGACATTATAGAGTTATATGATAGAAGCACACATTTATGGACTCATCTATAGAAGGAAGAAACACTGTAGGAGTTAGAACAAAAGGAAGAAGAGGTGAACATTGTTGTGCGGGACTTGAAACAAAAGAAAAAGGAAATGACAATACATGAGAGGTTGAGGAGAATGCAAGATCTGAATAACATACAGGTAGAATTGAAGAATGTAGAAGTAGAGAAATAGTTGAGGTAGGCTCAGTTGGAGTCACTACAGGAAGGTTTAGAGAAGATGTTGAAAAAAATTGATACAACCAAAAGCTAGGTTGAACAGATCAACATGGAGACTCAATAACTAATGAAGGAGCACATCACTATGCAGACCGTCGAGTTTGTAGCAGCAAAGAGTGCATAGGAAAAAGATTGAGCTGAATACATATTAGGAAGATTCCAGGACTTTGAAAATTTAGTAACAACTACAAACACTACATGAGTGGCTCAGAACGAGAAATAGGTAAGTGTTGGGGGCCTATTGGAACAGACTACTTTGGGGAAATGTGCAACAATTTTGGAATACAATTGATAAAAGGACCACAAATGGAGTGCACAATGGAAGTCAAGGAAAATCAACACGTCAGTTAATAAGTAAAAGTAGCGTGAGGAAGAGGAAAGGAAAAAGCAGAAAGAATGACAGCAAGACAAGGAAACAGTTGGATCATGGGCCAATCATGCATAGGAGGTTGTAATGTGGAAAAACCTAATCCACTCAGGGATAGGGTTTTGTTCATGATGTAATGGGTTTAACCCACTTTTTGGTAGTATAAATATGTAGTGTGAGATTCGAGGAGGGATTTCTAAGGATTATATATGGAAGTCCTCTAGTTTTGAGTTGGAGTTACTAGTCTTTGGTTGAGAGCTGTGGAGATCATATTGAGACAGGTTTGGAGACTTCTGGATTGTAAATAAGGTTCAATTTGCAAGTTGTGGAGCTTGGTGTGACAATGATTATCCTCACATCACCACACCTATACATGTGCATTTATGCACTTCTGATGTAATGCACGCAATGCAAGAAATTGATGAAGATGAATAAAGAAGCATTGAATGCCATATCTTTATGAACGTATCCCAGGGGGGGTGAACCATGGTAAAAAACTGTGTAATTTTATGGAATGTTGATTTTGTATGGTTTATGATGAATTTATGAATGAATGAATCTATTAGAATGAAGTGCGCACTAAATTAGGCATGTTATTTTCTCTAGAATGAATCTTAAGGAATGAATATAGTTATAGAATGGTATATCTGATGAATGTTGAAGTAGAGTAGTATGTATAACATCCCCATGGGAAACATCCCTTCCATGAATACAAAAATTTGGGTCCTGCAAACATCCATAAGCCATCTCGGGTGAGATTGTGTTGTGCACTATGTGCACATTGTTTCCTTCTAGTCTCCAGAAGGATTGATGGTTTGTAGGGTTTTGTTGGAATCTTACAGGTAGAACCTGGGTCATCCCACATATACAACAGGGGATACGCCCCCTAGTGACCGCCTGGGAAAGGGGTCACTCCGACCCCCTGTGTACCCGGTGTAACATAGACATGATGGTCCATTTTAATTTGCAAGTGTTGTCCCAATATATAAGGGTGCCATAGACCCACTACATGAAAAATATCCATCATTTCTTTTTCATAGATTGATTGGACCAAATTTCTCTTTAACAACTATTTACTAGTGAAATCCAAAGGGCATCCATATTGCATGAGAACTTCCCCGATTCCTCTCCCTGATGCATCACATTCCAAAACAAATGTCTTGGTGAAGTCAGGTAGGGCCAGTACAAGAGTAGTAGACATAGCTTCCTTAAAGGCTTGGAAGGATTGGTCTACTGTTGGAGTTCAACTGAACGATTTTTTCTTAAGGAGAGTTGTTAAGGGGGCCACAAATTTTCCATAATTTTGAACAAACTTGCAATAATAGCCCGTTAAACCTAGGAAACCACACAAACTTTTAAGAGTTTTAGTGTGAGGCCAATTTTGCATAGCTTCAATTTTCTTAGGATCCACCTTTACACCATCCTTGCCAATAATATGACCCAGGTACTCAAATTTAGAAATGCTAAAATCACACTTAGAATGTTTGAGGAAAATTTTGTGCTTGTATAGGAGATGGAGAACTAGATCTACATGGGTGAGATGGGATGGCCATGTTTTACTATAGATGAGAATATTATCAAAGAAAACTAACAAAAAAATGTGATGAAGGAAAGAACAAAAGACATGATTCGTGAGACTTTGAAAAGTGGAGGGGGAATTACATAGACCAAAGGGAATGACCAATAACTCATAGTGTCCCTCATGAGTTGAAATTTTGTCTTGGGAATGGCTTCCTCTTTCATAGGTATCTAGTGGTAGCCAGAGCGAAGGTCGAGTTTGGTAAAGTATTGAGCCCCACTGAGCTCATCTAGAAGTTCATCTATGACGAGAATAGGGATTTTGTCCTTGATTGTAAGTTCGTTGAGGGCACAAAAATCAGGACACATGCACCAAGTGCCTTGCTTCTTGAGGACCATGACAATAGGGGAAGAATAGGGGATGGTACTAGGACATGGATAACACTTGCTTCTAACAATTTGTGGACAATTTTCTCGATTTCATTTTCTTAAGAAAAAGGATGATGATAAAGGAGAAAATTGGGAGGAATACTAGCCAGTGTTAAAGGAATGCAATGATCATGGTCGTCGCGGGAGGGTGGAAGGCCCTCGTGGGTTTGGAAAATAGTGTGATAGTGTGAAATAATAGCTTGAAGGTTGGGGTGTACTGAGGGTGTCTCAACTGATTTAATGGAATGGAGTTGGATGATGATGCTAGAATGACCTTTTTTGAGTAACTTTTCCATGCAGTGGGAACTGATGATCTTCAAAGATCCTACGGTAATTCCTTGGAATTTATAATGTTTTCCTTACTTTTGGAATTGTATGGTTAAATCCTTAAAATCCATGAGTATGGGTCCTATGGTGTGTAACCATTATGCACTAAGCACAATTTCACAACCACCCATGTCATTAGAAAACATGTGAGACTTCAGGTTATACTGACCAACTTGTAAGGGAACATTTTCACAACACCCTCCACATTTCATGGAACCACCATTGGAAATCATGATTTGAACTTTTTTGACAGTGTGGATATAGAAATTGACTCCTTGGGCAAGGTGACGATGAATGAAATTATGAGTGCCACCACTGTCAACTAGGATGATGGATTTGTTTTCATAATGTAACCAATCAATTTGAGGGTTTCAGGAGAAGAAAATATAGTGAGAGAATGTAAAAAAATTAGTGGTTCAACTTCAGGGAGATCATATGGTGGCATAATATCATCATTTGGGGGTAGTGTTGCTTCAAATGAAACCTCAACATCTTCATTAGAAAAATCCTTTGAAATGGCCATAAATTTTTTATGTTATTTACACTTGTGCCCTGGAAAGTATTTATCATCAAAAATATAGAAAAGACCCTTGAGTTGGTGTTCAACTATTTCTACCCATGTTAACTTGTGGGCCTTGAGTGGGGTGGCCTTAGGGGCAGGGGTGTTGGATTTAGGGCATGGGACAAAAGGGGATTTTTTTTATGGGCCAATATGACCCGTTGTTCCTCCTTGACACACTTGGTGGCTTCCAACCAAGTCTGAGGGCGAGACATGATGACCTGGGCACGAATTTCATCCTTAAGGCAACTGATAAATCATTCCATGGAGAAAGCATCTACCATTCCCTTTGTTCGGAAATCCAAGTGCTCAAATTCATAAATAAAATATTCCACTATTCCATACTATTTCAACTTGGTTAGATGTCCTAAATTGTGGGTTTATGTGTCAAAGAGTTCATACAACTCTGCAACAAACTGTGACCAAGCAACATACCCTTGGAATGCATTCTGACGCCATTGACACCATTGCCATATTTCTGGATCTAAATAAATAATTCCATAATGAAGCTTGGTTAACTCATGATTGATACCATGCAGGGAGAGATATTGTTCCATATGAGTAACAAATGCTCGTGGATTTGACCCATGAAATTTGTTGACCTCGACTCTGGGGAGAAAGGGGTCACGAGGTAGGGAGTTGGAATGAGAGTGTAGAGGTTGGTTGGAGCAAACACCTTCATTATAGAGAGGCGATTCAAAGGAGGATGGACCCTAGAATTTGTTCATGAATTCATTGAGAGTGGGGAGTTCAACAATTTGGCTACCAAGCTGGGCTTGGATGTGGTCCATTTTTTCATGAATGGCTGGAATGCCCCTATTTACTTGGTCATGAAGGCAAATAAGGTCAGTATTCAGTTTCTGATTCGTTTCTTCTTGGAGGTTGGGATCCATGAGGGGATGAGGGGTGGGTCCATAGATGAGAAAGATGAGAATTCATATATACCATGATGATCAGGGATGTGAGAGGATATTGATGGGATATGCGGGAAATAAGAGTGTCATGAATGATATGAATGCAAGCGGTAAAAAAAATGTTAAAAATGAGAGGTATCACAACAATCTGGGAGAAAGGGGGACTCGAATGATATAGGTCTCAAATAAGGGTGTGATAAGGTAAAAAAAATAAAAAATGATAGGTATCAAAACGACCAGATCGAAAAGGAGAATCCAATGAGAAAGGTCTCAAATAAGGTCGTGGGAAGCTAATAAAAGGTTAAAAATGGAAGGTATCAAAACGATTAAGTAAAAAAGGGGAATATAATGATATAGGTCTCAAATAAGGGTGTTGGAAAGCCTCATTTGTTTTTGGCCACTTTCCCTTTTTCTTTTTCTTTTTCTTTTTTTTCACTCCTGTGGAGTATTTTTTGTCCCAAGGGTTAGGCTTTTCAGGGATCCTACAGATAAGTGTTTTCCCTATGTTGTATCTCTCTGATATACCTGCGAGTTCGAATAGTAGTACTCATCCCAATATCTCAGTGCACCAACTATGGAGGCTAAACCGTACCCTTAGTCGTACTACTCGATTACCCAGGTACTATAGAGTATCTTACCAAGTGTTGTTATGGGTGGCACTATAGTAGTTAGGAGGCATATCGATTGATATATGGCTAGTTTTAGGATACCTAAGGGGGATCTTGATATACCAAAGGTACTTGGAAGTGTAATTTTGTATACATGTGTTTTCTGATGCACTACCACTCAAAGGGGTACCAATAGGGGTTACAAGGATGTCCAACAATATGAACTTAAAAACTTCTTGTATTTCCTGTGTGTATGCTTCCTCGACTGTGTATTTATGCATATAATGACAGATCATTTTATTTAAAAGAATCCAGAACATGTCTCTACCCTAGAAAAAAATTTAACCCACAATTCATGCCAAGGAAAGTGCTTTGATACCACTTGTTATGCACCTGGTTATGTGATATTAAGCAGAAACATGAATATAATGGAAATTACCAACATAGCAACAAAATCTAGAGAATAAACCACCAAAATGATACCTTTATTGAAATGGGAGCAATGTTAAGTTGCCTATTTTAGGGGGAACCTCCATCAGAGCAATGCTTTATTATAATAATTCACAAGAAAAATATTTCTCATGCTTCCTACTCTTATTTATACTAACTCTATATTCTAAAGAACATTATGGATGAATATCTTTGTAGAAGTGGAAGCTTCTATTAGGTGTTCTTACATTTAATTGTTCATATTTATTAAATAGGCCTTATTAACTAATGCTGTCTTTTATTACATGGAAAATATATTCAATTCGATCTATGTGAGGGGTTAAGGAGGTTAGGTCCCTAACATGTTTCCATTACATATGTGGGCCAGTTGACTGGATAGTTGGGCCAAGTGAGTCTTTCATCAATCCCATAAATTGTTGTTCCCACCACTCAAATTGCTACGGTTCCAAATCAAACCTCTGAAGTGAATTCAATGCAATCCATGCAATCAAAGAATCCATAGAAACTTTGAGGGAAGAAAAAGTACAAAAAAAAATTCTAACAACTAGAAGATGAATCAAAAAGAAAAAAAAAATTCTAGTGGAGGCACTAAAGAGAAGAATAAGAATGAGTTTCCTTGCAATATTTCTAGGGATGATCATCTTACTCATTAGTGCCTAATAATGGATGAGATTCATCATTATTTTACCCAATAGAAGTATTCCTAGTAGCTCATTTTCTTGACTAATCTATTCCCTCCATAACAACACCAAATGGATGCATCAAATACTGCCCCTCCGCAAGGAGGTATGGTAGGTACCCGATAGAAAGGATTTTCATCCTCAAGCACCGATGTGTTCATGTGTTATCATACTGTGATTTTACAAACATGATCTCGTAATTACCAAAATCTTCAGAGTGGTCCTTCGAATTTCCCTCTTCCTAACTCAATTTCTCTCTTTATATAGAGAATTAACACTTGTTATAGTGCTTCTCCCACCAAAGTGTGTTCTTTGTAGGTCGAAACATAATCCCAATGAACATGCCACCCATAATTATAGTATTGTGGAGGATTTGGCCCAAGAACCATGTTCCATGTATGCTCTCGAAGTTCTGGAAAGTTGTCCCATGTAGTGCAAATCATTGTTGTCAATCATTGGCAGGGTAGATCCCTTATATTCCAATGTGATGAAATTTGATATGGACCAGAGTTGGCATAGGATTTCCCATAAGATATTTTCATATTCAAGTGGCTATATTAGGTAAAATATATTTTGAACTCTTGTTGATGAAGGGTCCTCCACTTGCATAATGTCCATGTCATATTCAAAAGCTATAGACTCTTTGGAGCTTGGTCCATTTAACACCATGTTTAAGGTTTTTTATGGACATATGTTCCAACCTCAAGGGATCCTTACCAAATTTCCCATAGATTTAGGTGGTAAGACCTTTTCGGTGGAATTCGAGGTGGTCAATTCCACTCTACAATATAGTCTTCTACTTGGGTGTAGTTTGTTCTATGCAATGAATATGTAGCCTTGTGGTATTTAAAGTTCTTCTCTTTCCTAAATAGGGGATAATAGTGACTATTAATCAACGTGCATACTGCACTAGGGATAATTTGAAGGATGGAAATTTATATTAAAATGTAGAAACATGGGCTAATCTTACTAGTCCTAAATATGAAAAATTTAAAATGTTTGGTGATAGTTTTGTGAAAATATTCAAATTTCCAAGGACTTTATATAGTTTCCACAAAATTTTGGCGATTTTTAAGGTAAAATAATTTTATTCAATGGAATTTGGGGGAATCAATTTTAGAAAAAATGGAAATTGATGAATCTCTTTTAGGGAAAAACCATGGAAAATTATCCCATTGACGAAATTTAGCCCCTAAAATCATCTATGTATCACACACCTAGCCTTAGGACCAACACTAGCACCAATGTGTCATTTGTCGGTGATTCTATGAGATCCTATCTGAGTGTTTCCACATGGATGCTTAACGATTATTCATTGATGGATACATGTACTGTTCCATCACCACTCACTTCTCAAAATGAGGCTCCTATCTGCATGATATATTTCATTACCAATGGATCCCTCATATTTATTTATCCTTGGGTGGTACCAAACCCTTTGGAAGTAGAGTCTTATGGGGCCCAAATTCTAATCACTATGTTTGAGATTTCCTCATCATCAATCCAATCAAGATCAACTAACACAAGTTAGAAACTACATCCCAGTATGGAATATGATCAACACACTCTACCCACCTAGTTTGTTGACTCTCCAAGTTCACATGACATCCTAGACACTAATATTCCTTCATATGAGGCCATCATGGAGGTCATGGATTCAGTTTCTAAGATTAGGGAAGATAAGCATCATCGATCATTTATTCTTCCCCATTTGAAATAGATGAGGGTTGATATAATGAGTCTTGATTCATGACCGAGGGCATTTTTGGGGGCATATACTGAAATTGCAAGCCTTGACTAGTCACCTCATATTTATTCTTCGAAACTTGCCACCAAATTCTCCACTTCAAACCATACTAAATACTAATGTGTCATACCTCATTTTTGTCTTGATGGGCATCATCAATGAGCTATGATAGCTCGTGAGACTGCTCATCATAATTATCCATGTATAGATCTTAACAGTTCCAAAACATGGAAATTTAATCTTATGTGGTGTGGCTCTCGCATGTTATGCCAGATGATGTTGAAAACAACCCATGAGTTAATCGATGTTGACAAGGATCCTTTTCCTAAGCCTAGAAATTGGCTCTACTCTGCATAATCCACCAAGTGGGTAATGATTTGTACCATATTGTATTTTAAATTTTGTTCTCTAAAGTTTTGGGCATGAGTTGTTATCAAAGGATTTTGTATTGGACTTATTAACTTATGGAATAGTGTTTTTATCATATATACAGTACTTTGGACACATTTTCTTTATTAATTTTTGGCAACATCCACTAAACTATGAGGTACGTGTTCTAACTAGCATACATGGATAGGATTTTCCCTACATCCCATTCTCACATTATTAACAATCACTTTGTCATCACTCAATGTTAGGTTTGATATCACCAGGTTGAGACATTATCCTCTCCTTGTTGCACGTCGTAACTTTGCAGTAGTGCATACCCTTCATGGGTGCCCTAGTTAGCACCTTGAATTCCATTTGGTGTACATGCTGCAATTTTGTGTAGGCTTGGGAACCCTCCTTTCGACCTGCCATGACCCAAATTCAAGCCTCATTCTTCTCTCTTCATCTTTTCTTTGGCCATATCTCGAGGGAGTTCTCATATTTTTATGTTACTTTAAATTTTCACATGCATATTACTTCTTATGTCCTAGTGCCTATTGTTGCACTGTTTTTTTCTTTGATCACTCTTACTACCATTAAATCCACACTCGACCTATTTCCATTTACATTGACTTACTTCTGTTTTATGATCCTATTAATGATGGATAGAACTGTTGTGATGAGTGGACATCACTTTCTAGTACTATTTTTCATTCTCTTTGCATAGGTTAGTTCCACACACTTAGAACATAGATGCATGCCATTGTGCCACTCATTCTCTCCAGACAAGCTAAATTTTAACTCTTTTTCATGCTTGTTAAACCATGAAAAAGACACTCTATTGAGTGTAATTCTACTTATTTTTCAGGCTTCTAAGACTCTATGAAAAAGACACACAATCGAGTATACTTTTATCTCTCTTTTGTACTCATAAAACTGTGAAGGAGACACTAAAAAAAAAGGGTGGGGGTGGTTTTATTTACCATTGATATGTATTCTAAAAAGTGGTAGCCATCAATCGCATTGCCCTTAAACATGGCACAAGTTTTCATCTTTTTCATACAGTTGGAATATAGCTTGCTTAGGAGTTGTACCATCAGTATGCGTCATATACTCCTCCAGCCGGTTACTCTTCCAGTCACTATGGAGAGTGCTTCAATGCATTATGTGTTTCCACACTACATTAGTGGTTCTCTTGAGTCAATGTTTCTAGGTCATCAATATGTCATGCTATATGTTCAATGGGAGTAATCCCGACTCATCCATCTACTATATTATTGACCATCTGAGTCAACCATCCCTATGTCAGTTATACTTGGTGATTTTTTCTCTTCACAACATCTCTTAGTATATGTTTTTTGACGATTGGTGGGGAATACATTAAGGCCCTCCTTTGATGGATTGATTCCTACTGACATCAACACCTTATCTAGGATAGGGATCTAGAAACCAACTAGGATCGTCGAGCTTGCACTCCTTAGTGGTAGGTTTCCTCGTGATTGATAATGGGTTTACATAATTTACTCATGTTCAATTGATTATGTGTTTGTTTGATGTCATCTACTCTATTCACACTCGTTAGATTGCACTGGGTACCTTGAGGTCGATTTTCATTATTGATGGGTCCCCTCACCTCTTTTAATGATATTCATAAATAAATGGTAATCAAATTGTTTCTACCATGCTCAACATTAGCTCATTTATTCTCACGCCCCATTTTCCCCATTCTAAATCTATTCTCCTGCTTCAAATATGGCCATCTTTCAAAGAAAATTTCAAATTCAATTTTGTGACTGATATCTACCAACTAGTTAGTTTCTTTCTTCTCTTTAAATAGTGTGACAAGGAGGAGGAGGATGAGAAGAAGCATTGGCCCTTTATCACACTATTGTATTTAGAGTCACGATGAGGAGGAGAAGGAGAATTGTCGCTTTCTCGCACTTTTTCCATTCAAAAGAGGAGGAGGAGCATGGTCCCTTTCTCACACTTTTGTAATTTGAGTGAGAAGGAGAAGAAGAACTAGTCATTTCTTTCATGCTAGCAATTTTTCAGAGGAAGAGAAGGAACATTATCCCTTTCCCATACTCTAGGAATTTCTAGGAGATGTAGCATTGACCCTTTCTCACACTTTATGAATATCTTTGGGGAAGAGAAATAACAATTTAGTAATTTTTGGGAGGAAAATGAGCACATACCATTTCCCACACTTTTATAATTAGAGTGATGAAGGCATGGAGTGGCTTTATTTTATCATAGGTTAGTAATTTCAAGAAAGAGTTGAAGGAGCACAAGGCCTTTCTCACTAATTTTTCATTTAATTGATGAGGAGAAGGAACACTAACACTTTTTCACACTTTTAAATTAGAGTGACAGGGAGAAGGAGAAGGAGCACTAGCCCTTTTTCACACTTATTCCTTTCGAAATTGGAAAAGAAGGAGCATGGGACCTTTATCACTCTTTTGTAATTTTTGGGGGAAGAGAAGAATCACTAGCCCTTTATCATAGTTTAGTAATTTTCTAGAAGAAGAAAAGGAAATTGTCCATTTCTTACATGTTAGTAATTTTTCAAAAGAGAAGAAAGAGAATCATCCCTCTGTCACACTTTTCTATCCAATCCTTCAAACATGTAGACTATTTGGAGTTGTTTAGCTTACTTTAAAAAAAAATGTAGGTGGGAAAAGAAACACATGCATTTCTAGTGTTTAGTGATGTCAGTGTTTTTCTTACTTGTTTCAACATTGAAATATAATTTAATTTTATTTAAATTTGTTTAAAAGTTAAATAAATTTTGATAAGAACAAAACCATTTATTTATATTACTTGTCTTTTTTCATTTTTTTTCTTTCTTGGCAATTTCATTCAGCATTTAATTTTCAATAATTTCCATTTCATTTCCAACAATTAGTTAGTTTTCTTTAAACATTTTATTTTCAATTGTACACATTTCACATCCTAATTATATGCTTGGTTCATTTCACACATTTTTTTTAGAGTCTTCCATGTAATTTGTGGCATTGCATTAATTTAGTACCATTGTATATTTATCATTTTATATTTATGAAAATGTAATCTAACATAAATTTTCATGTAGATGATACAATGGAATATCTTTTTATATTTGTGAAAATGTATCATCTTATACATGTGTACCCATGCTTCAAGTTTTTTCCTAAAATAATTGTGATGTTGTAGATGAATATTGTTTTCTAGAGCTTGTTGATTCGAATAATAATTACTTATACTTTTACATTTTCATCTACACAATGGATGAGATGAATTTTATATAAATTTCTCTGAGTTTGAACCTTTAACTCGAATAGAAGTAATTATACAAACTAAATTAACTATGATTAATGAAAAGATCACATTCCTTTAAAGTAATTATACAAACTAAATTAACTATGATTAATGAAAAGATCACATTCTATAAGAAAGTACTTTTCAAAAAAATTATATAAAAAACATCTTATGAACCTCTAACTCAAGTTGAAACAATTATACAAACTAAATTAACTGTGATTAATGAAAAGATCACAATCCACAAAGTACTTTCAAAAAAAAATTATATAAAAAACATCTTATAATAGGCTCAATAAAAAGGAAAAATGAATTTACATTGAAGTATGGATAGAAGTTGGATAACTACACTGACAAAAATGAATTTACATTAAAGTATGGATAGAAGTTGGATAACTAGACTGAGAAAAATGAATTTACATTGAAGTATGGATAGAAGTTGGATAACTACACTGAGAATTTATACATATATATACTAAATATATACATTATGGGATTCAAACTATTTTAAAAGATGTATACCTTAATAAACAAACGTCCATCTCTTGCACACTACATGGACATAAAAAATAATTCAATGATAACTCTGGTGTAAATCTAACATACTCGACGTATAGGTGGATAAGGATATGAGAGACTCCTACTTCAAACCCTTAAAGAAAAACAAGAGGCATGTTTGCATCTTCATAACCAATTTATTCTACATAAAAAAGATAAAATATTTAAAACCCAAATTGTTCATAGAAATGTGGCATGTCATTTATATTCAAACATTAAACATCATCAGTGACACTCACTCTCACGGAGGTTTGCCGATTTTTTGTTGGTTCTTTCTCCTAATAAAATTTTCAATAGCAATAAAATATACACTCTTCAAAAACAGAATCAAAATGACAAGCAACAACCCAAAGGCTTATTGCTACAGAAAACAGAACATATTTTCTAATAATATTTTCAATAGCAATAAAATATTAACTTTTAAAAATAGAATTAAAATTAACCCAAAGGCTTATTGGTACACAAAATCACACATGAAACATAAAATTCAATGTCAAAATTATCATATAGAGTTGTGTTTCAAGTTGGGGTTTATTATTATAATATAAAAGTGTAATACATATTCCCTTCTGCAAATGAAGCATTTCATACACATCAATCAATTTGGTGTGTGGTTAGAATAATTTTAAAATAAAATAATTATTAAATTATTTTTTATTATTATAATTATATTTAATAATAAAAAAAAATTCATACCATTTAATCATAAAAACACAAAACAAAATTAAAATATATAGTCCAAATAAGCCTTGGGCACAATTAATGTGCAATATTCAACATTCTCATTGACAGTCTATATCTATACAATAAAGCATAGATGAGATGTAAGTTTTTGGTGACTTAGCAAAATAATAAACACCATTTAAAAAAAATAACTTATTTGGGAATAACTTATCTGATGCGATGTGTTTCCCTCGTCGAGCACCATAGTGGTGCATTATGGCACAGTTCCTTGTTTCTATGCCCATTTGTTGACTATTGAGTACATGGATCCGGAATAACAGTCCTTGCAAGCACTGAAGAAGATTTCTCAAGCACTGAAGAAGATTTCTCAAGAACACCCAAGATTTCTCAAGCACTGAAGAAGATTGAATAACAGTCCTTGCAAGCACTGAAGAAGATTTCTCAAGAACACCCAACTGCATGTCTTCGTGCGGGGACTCTTATGGCAGTGTTGTCATACCTATACTTTTTCTCGATCAGTGTTTAGAGGGTAGCATTGTGGACTGCAACAAATATATGCAAAAAATTTCCCAGCTCATTTTGCTATGGAAGATGTGCCTTTGATAAAAAAATCTTCTTCATTATCACGATTACAAGGTCTTAGAAAATGCCTAT
>JASDQU010683972.1:32200-45537 GCA_032191745.1 Picea mariana | reverse complement strand
AGAGGTTAACTCCCTCAAGGGGAACATAGACTTATTGGTGCACTTGATCTATCATTGGAGTCATGGTAGGAAATCCTTGAGGGTTGGTCCCAATCTATAGTACCAACCCATAAAGGAATATTTTTATTTCATCAATGGGATATTTGGGGGGAGGGGGGTATTTTCCCATTTCCTCGATTTTCTACCTAGTGTTGTAAGAGAGATTCAGCTGGCATATGTTCCAATGCACACATTACTAACCCGGGTGACTTCTAGGTTACAAGGGAGTTTATGATATTGCATTTGTTTGGATTGGAGGAGATTAAGAGTTTTTTGTTTATCCTCAAGTAACTAACACACCATACCATTGATAACCAATGCATTAGTTTCCCTATGATGTACTATGTTGATACTCTATTTCACAGACCTAGACTAATCAAGTGGTCTACTCTTATTTTACAACAATTTTGTATTGCATTGGATCATTTTTGTGGTGTGTTGGAGGAGGGACATATCTTCCCCTTTGCTTCAAAGTTATTCACATTATTTGTGGATGGTTTCAGTGAATTAACTAACATTTGACCACTACTCTCCTATGTTGATAGCTATTGTGCGTATGCACATGTGGGGGCAGATGTTTCCTAAGAGGAGTTGGTTAGAGTACTTGTATAGGCTAATGGCAGAAAATGTTTTTATTTTGTTAGGTAGTGAGGATTATCACATCCTCAATATGTTTTTAATCGAAACATAATTTGTATTAAATAAATAAAGTAAAAAAAAATCACGTTGAGGCTAGCAACAGAGTACATTCTTCAGATTAATCAGTTTTCCACCAATACATTGATCATAATGAAGAAAAAAATCCATTTTGGATTTTAAAATACCAACCATAGACTTTCCAAAACTTAAACTTCTTTTTGTTTTCAATAAAAGATTCATACAATTATTTTACATAAGATAATGAAAAATTGAAACATGTTAAACTATTGAGAAGTACTTTCCCCTCATTATATACAAGGGAATATAGGGTAAATAGCCCATAAAATTATTGATTCAACTTATTTTTATCTATGTTATTTATTTTATTTTCTTCTTATTGTTAAAGGAATAGAAGGGAGTGAATTCTTCTTTATAGATTAAGAAAAGGAAGGATATGTATAGGCCTCTTCTCCCTCCGTTTCTTCTTTGATATTGTCTCTGTCTGAAGATGGATCTTTTCCATGGGTAGCTACCAGAAATGAAGTTCCTTCCTTGTTAGATGAGGTTGATACCAAAATTTCTAGTTTTTTTTCCTTCTCGCGTGAAGTTTCACAAACCCCAATAGAGGTCTCATCTCCAATATTTCAAGTTGTATTTTCTATTTTCTTTTGTTCTTTTGTTGGTGGCCTAGATTTTTTCTCTGAGCTGATTCACTAAGAGTCTTTATTGATCATTCCCTCTCTTTATTCCTCCTAAGTTTATTTTTCTTCATCCTGATTTTCTTGAGCTTCAAATATATTGCTAGAGGGATTAGATGGGCATTCTTGAGGGTTGTTGACAAGATGCATCCCCCTAGGTTGTTGTTTCTTGGATTTCCTTAAAATGTGTTGGAATGAACCTTGCTCTCCATTATTATGAGGAAATGGAGTTAACTTAGAATATGGTTGAGTTTTGTTTTCTTTAGGGCAACTTTTGGAAAAATTACCTTACTCATGAAAACATTTGCGTTTGAAAGGAACATGTTCATAATCAAGGGCCCAAATATGACTCCATCCCTCCATATTAATTTTAATTTCCTATGGTAGACCCTTTTCAAAGTTCATTTTCACAAATATTTTGGCACATGTGTAAATATTACCTTTAATCTCAACATGAGTTAAATAACGTCCTAGGTTATCTCCAATGGTTTTGAAATTGTCTTTTCCCTAGAAAACAAGGGGAAGGTACATCATTATGATCCATACATGAGAAGAAGAAATTTCCATATTTGGGTTAAAGTCAAGATTCCAGTGGGAAAGAAACAATCCCTTGGAGCCTATGAAGTAGGGACAAAATTTGAATATTAGGTCATGTTCTTTTTTGTTTTTAAATATAAATACATAAAAACCTTTCACAATAAAACACAGCAACAAGATTTTGTTCATCCCAATTCTTGGATATCCATTCAAGGATAGTTTTACGACTGGGCTAGAGGCATGTAAACTTACATACTAAACCTTTGTCCATTAGATGATGTCATTTTTTCTTTCCATAGAGGACCCCATGTCTAGATTGGGGATGGATTCTTCCCTTTAGATGAATTTGCATTTCTCAGATCATTTCACACCATTTCGTTTTGAGCCTTTGACCGAGGAGGAAAAAAGGGAAAATATTTCACATATCAGAGAGAAGGCCCACCCATGGAGAAGAGGCAACAACAAACACCAAATTCCTGCATGGCCAAAAGAATCACCCATAGTGAAAACTAGAAGATAGATCAACAAACAACATGTAGGCTCAATGAATTGATACCAAATGCATCCAAAAACAACTCTAGAGCATGGATTTGGCCTTCATAGGGATTCAAACAAGGTATGGAAGAGGGAGAGAGATATGTTTTCATATCCTATTACACCTTAGATTCATCTTATTTTGAAGGACTTGTTGGCCCTCGACCAAGTTTTGGAGAACCGTGGTCATGTTTGACCATTTTTGGGACTTCAACAAGCTGGTCGAAGATGGAGCGCCCAGGCGAAGTGGAGATAGAGGGATCTCACCCCCTTTTATGGGATTTTTGGGTTTAGGGATTATGTAACGGGTATGGGATGATGGCCCATGGGTTTACCCATGCTTAAGCCCCATTTGTAAATGTATAAATAAGTAGCTAGGCATTGTAAGAAGCATCAAATCTAAGTCGGCTTGTGCAAGATATGTAAAGGTTGCTAAGTGAGATTAGTTGTGAAGGCTTCATGCATACTATGTGTTGAGAACTTGAATATTTAAGTGCAAGTGATTGTAAGAAGGCTCTGTGTTGTGTTGAACTCAAGGAAGGAGGATCTGGCGAAGTGCACTCAGATCTCCTATCCCGTGAGGAGTTAGTTTTGTGGCTATGTGCATGTAAGAATATTGAAAGAAGATAATAAAGAAGACAAAGACTTGGTGGATGTAGCCCCACGCTAGGGGTGAACCACGTATATCATGTGTTGTGATTGCTTTGCGTTATTAATGTGATTCATGCTTAGTGATGGATATTTATGTATGTTAGATGCATCTGATGTAGTAGCTTAGTGCATAATAACATGAATGAATGCTATATTTGTTGATGCTATGTGCTAAATGGTTAGATGTGATTAGATCTTGTTGAATAATGCGTTGTTCTATAATTAGGGTTTTTACTTGCAATGTGAATAAGGATCAAGGAATAATGAACATTAATTGCTAAGTGCTATGTTAAGTATTGTGATGACTGATCGGTGTCCCAACTAGGCTGTAGACAGTTCAGTCCTACAACCCCCCCTGCCTCTACCTCGAGTGAGACTTCATCTTCTTCACAAGTGTTGTCAAAAGGGAGAGTAGTTAGGGTTTTGTTGGTGCATTATTGAAGCGTTGAACCCCGGGTCTACCCCTATGCCAACAAATGGTTTCGTTGTCGGGACCTGAAACTGTGATTGTTGGGAACTGAAGAAAAGAGAAAGCTATGTGCATATATCTGTTGATCTAGTGCGCAGTACTCTACTTGACTTGTGAAGCTCCATGCTAAGAAGAGAGGTCTGATCTAAATGAAAGAGGTAATATCTTAAAGCTTTATGCTCTGATAAAGGTAAGATAAGTGGGAATTTTTGTTTCAAAAGAATGTATCTAGGTACGTTTGATAGATTTTATCCAAAAACTAGCGCACGACTCGAAGAAAGAAGATATGATATGAATAGATTTGATAGAAATAGTGAAAGATATGTTATTCCTATGCATAGAAAAAAAATTTGGACTAACAAGTGGATGCAATATCCTAGAAAGAATATTTTGCAGGTCCATCCCTATGATCCCAATGCTTAGTACAAGAAAGGTTGGGGATCGTTTAAGAGAAAGAGAGGATTGAATATTTGTTATAGTTACAGAACACCGGGACCTCTGGCTAAGGAATGCCCTGGTAGAGGTCCTATTTGCCTTTGTTTTAAAGCTACTGGATATGAAGTTTTAGATTTCCCTAGAATAATTGCTAAAGTTGAGAAGATGAGCATGAGAAAAGAAAACCATGAGGAAGGTCAAGAGACTAAGAACATGCTAAAGAACCAGAAATAATCCAAGGCTATATTATTGCAAATGAAAGAAACAATGAATGATCACAGAGAGATTAGTTTATCAGAGATCTTAAAAGACAAAAAGTGCATAAAAACAAGAATAGGAGACTTCGACATAGACTTTGTATTGGATGCAAAAACATAGGTGAACATTATGCTAGAAAGTACTTGGGAAATTTTGGGGAAGACTATTATGATTCCTTCATTGGGAGGAATAGGATTGTTTAAAGGAAATATGATAACCCTATGTGGAATACTTACCCATGTACCTATGAGTGCTCATGGAACATTGACAGAAGAATAATTTGAGCTCATTAAGTTTGTTGAGAACAACGCTCCTTTTGCACTTTTGTTAGGAAAGACTTGGATTGAGAGAGATCGGATCTGAAGGAAAGAAGAAGAGGAAGCTATAGAACAAAAAAATAAAGAATTAAGGTATATCATGGCTAGGAGAATAAAACGCTTAATAGAAGAACAGGAGGATAAGTCAAAGAAACTGAGGGCCAGAGACCTATTTGTCGAAGTTGAAAAAATGCAATAAGGCTTAATGAAACTATCCATGGAAGAGAGTCAATCACTTACTCCAGAAACAATAAGATAAAAAGTATTACCCTCGAACCCTGTGAAAGGCCCTCAACAATGTGAAGTTAGATAAAAAGCATTACCCTTGAACCCTATGAAAGGCCCTCAGCAGTGCGAAGTTAGAGAAAAATTATTACCCTTGAACCCTGTGAAAGGCCCTCAACAGTGCGAAGTTACTATGCTAAGAGGAGATAATAAAAATAATGGAAAGAGGAATCCAGAGACGCATATCATAGGAAAGAAAGAAATAAATCTCAGTAAGAAGAAAGAAAAGCTAGAAAAATTGTAGGAGGTTCTAGAGAGGACTTCATAGAAGGAAGGTTTGCAGAACTTGAACCTCGTCGAAATAGTAGAACAATGCAGACTAGAACTTCACCATGGCGAAGAAATATGACCATTGGAGGTGTCTTGACCGTTATAACAACACTCCAGAACGGATAGAAACTTAGTTATTGCCAGAAAGATTGCCATTGGACCGTTGGGACTGCACCATAATAGATGGAATTGTATTGACTGAAGCATTCCTGCCCGTTGGAAGAATCTTTTATGATGTTGTCTATTTATCCCGTCGAATGTTGCATCGAGGAAAAATTTTCAAATTGTGATTATCTGAGCCCACAAAGAAATAATTTCTTTCGCACAGTGATTATTGATACCTCGCCACCTATTATTCTTACCTTGAGCGTTTGTCCACCTATCTGAGATATCTGATATCGAGCGTGTATGTCGAGCGACCTTAGCGCAGTAGAGAAGTCTGTTGAGGAGATCCTAATAGACCTTATGGATGAGAAGGTCATGTCCACAGGAGCACAAGCCTCATTCAGGAGAGGATTGCAAGCATCCCCATCGACTGCATGTCGATCTCATCCATCCCAAACTGCGATATAGAAACAAAGAAAGCATTGCGATGAATTAGTGAACGCAAAGCTCATCCTGTCGATCATGCCCAATTCTATCCACATTTGGATGGCACATTTAGTCATGACAACGCCTCGAGGGACTTCGACTATACACTAATAACTATGTACCTCCTGAAGGGGATATGCACAGTTGGATCGCAGTTAGGACAGATTCTGATGCTAAATATCAGTGATTTCAACTTGGAAGACCGAAATAATTATGGAATGCTCACACCACATAAGTACTTGACAAATAAAATGGGGAGGAATTTGAAGATAATCCCCCATCCGTGGACCATGGACATCGCAAGATCAACAATCCTTAATGTGATGAAGATACCACACTTCGGAAGACATCAGTAGGTTAATGTGTGCATTAAACTCCTCCTATCATGCTACCATGGAGGTTACCTATGGTTGGATAGGCACATCATCGTAGGTCCAGTGCTGATCCATCGGACCACTAGATTGATCATGCAAGGACCGGGCCCTCGGGATTTTTACCTAGGGAAGGTTGCAGATCGTGCCCTGACATAGCGAATAAAGGACACCTACGATGATGTGGAGAAAGGAAACAGGGCTACAAGGTATCCTCCATCCAAAATGATGCAGTGCACCTAGCTTGCCAGTTGATCGTTGGTAAGCTCGTCGGGAAGAATAGACCAATGCAGGTCATGGGGTTTGTCTTCAACCTCATAGGAAAATGCCTTGAAGGAATGCAGATGAACTAGGCGAGCTACCTCATCAACCAGTTGGATCAATATTGTCATGAAGCGCAAGACCAAGGCTACGAGTTTCACTTCAGCTGGTTGTTGATTCTCATCACCTTCATCGCTTGGGAGATGCCAGAGGGAGAAAACTTCCCTGAAGTCGAGTCATCCAAACCACTGGCTGCGAGGTTCACAAACCTTTAGTATTCGAGCGACATGGCAAAGCAATGGAATTCCAATGCGATGTTCCGCACCTATTACTTGCAATTGAAGAGGTCCATTGAATCCTTCCCTCACATGACACCGAATATACTTCATAGGTTCAGAGCAATAGGGAAGTTTCATGTAGACAGGCACTTCATTTACATCACCGCGCACAGAGACAAACACAAGGAAGAGATCCATTCCTATTAAAAACTCACCGAGGAAGATATGGAAGAGATAACCAAGGAATGGCATGTATAATTCCTTTTACTAGTTGAACAGACAGAACTCTTCCACGTTGACCTCATCGGAAGCCCTGTAGTCACCTGGGAAGAGTATGATGGACCAGGAAGTACCAAGAATAAGAAGAAGGAAGAATTACAGTAAAATCACAGAGCATAAGAGGAGACTACATAAGATTCACCTGAAGGGGGAGGAGGTGACGAAGTATACAAAGAAGAGGACGAAGGGGAGGAAGACAAGAAAGAACAAGGAGAGGTAACACCACCTAAAGATCCCCTTATATAGAGACATCCAAGAAAATAAAGGTTTCTCCAAAGAAACCCTCAGCACGGAAGAAGTCATGCGCCAATAAGCCCCACTTACAGACTATACTTATAGTGGATGATATTGACCTCATCATCACAGCTATATTAGATACTTCTGAGGACATTTTGCAACGAAGCGAAGCCAAAAATGAGACAATGTATGACAGGATCATGGCAGATCTCAAAGGGGTACAACAAGCTCTTTATTCCAGCCGCGTAGTGTCTACTGAGTCATTGTCATCAGGGGGCATAGAAGTAGGATATGAGCCTGCCCAGCTACGTAGAATAACATATGTGACAGAGGCTCGCCTTCGTCAGCTCCAAGAAGAAAAAGAGTAGGCCACAGATTCATTGAAGCAAGCAAAGGAGGAATCCCTAGAGAAACATCAAGTTGCACAGCAAGAGAAGGATGACCTCCAGGTGAAGTTTGCAGAGGACATAGAGCAGCTCCAAAAATAAAAAGAACAATTGCTCGTAGAGAAGATTAGAGTTAAAGAAGCAGTCACTAGAGCACTTTGCTCTGTAACAGTCCTGACACAGATGGAAGAGGAAACAATTGAGAGCCAAGTGGTAAATCATGTTGAAGCAATTCAACATCTCCAAGAAAGAGTATCAGAACTAGAAGTGTAAGCAGTTTTGAGCACTCTGCAAGAAGTGCGAGATCATAGGGAAGAAGATGCCTGGAGCGCAGTCGGAAGAATCAAGGCATTGGCCTTAGAATGCAAGAAACTCAACAATAGAAGTGCGTAGACCTATGAGCGCCTTGTAGAGGACCCAAAAATAAGGATTTTAGAGTCATAGCTATAGGAAGAAAAGAAACAATCAGCGACAGTACAATCATAGTTGAAGCTATTATCAATGGTCGAGAAGATGAAAAGGTCACAAGAACAATGCGCAGTTCAACAATAGATCCATGCCATCTAGAGTAAATTCATGGAAGTTACCCAAAGACTTCAGTCGACACAGGATGAAGCCTTCAAACTTTTTGACGAGATTGAAGGAAAAGGCGTACAACTGGAACAAGTGGTCACCACAGTGAAACAATGCTTGAAAGGACCTTTCACTGTGAAAATCATTTAGGAGTTCATCGAGCAGGAGGCCCTGGAGAAATAGTAAGTCAAGGCAGACCCAACCAAGATCGAGGCCTTAGAAGCAAAGTGTCCCCAATCAGAGTGACTCGGGATGAGTCACACGTGAGTGTTGGAGGCCTATTGTCCCTTGACCAAGTTTTGGAGAACCTTGGTCGTGTTTGACCATTTTTGGGACTTCAACAAGCTGGTCGAAGATGGAGTGCCCAGGCGAAGAGGATATCGTGGGATCTTGCCCCCCTTTTATGGGATTATTTGGTTTACGGCTTATGTAATGGGTATGGGATGTTGGCCCATGGGTTTATGCATGATTAGGCCCCATTTGTAAATGTATAAATAAGTATCTAGGCATTGTAAGAAGCATCAGATCTAAGTCAGCTTTTGAAAGATATTTAAATGTTGCTAAGTGCGATTAATTGTGAAGGCTTCATGCATACTATGTGTTGAGAACTTGTAGAGTTAACTGCAAGTGATTGTAAAAAGGCTTTGTGCTATGCCGAACTCAGGGAAGGAGGATCTGGTGAAGTGTGTGCAGATATCGCGTCCTATGAGGAGTTGGTTTTGTGGATTTGTGCATGTAAGAAGATTGAAAGAGGATAATAATGAAGACAAAGATTTTGTGGATGTAGCCCCATGCCGAGGGTGAACCACATTTCTATCACTAGGAGTCACCTTCAAATTGCATGGAAGGAAATCCCAGTACCCATCAAGTTATATGTGAATGAAAGAGTGTTTTAAAGGGTCAAATGGAAAAGGACTCAAATGGTAATGTTCTAACTCAGACAACAGGGCTAGCATGCACCAACAATTAAGGTCTTGGCTAACTTCTATCAGTAGTTTGGGAGTAAGTATGAACAGAGGGAAGACTTGAGTGAGAGGAGTGTAGGGACTGCCACAAACATCAGGTCTACAAAGGTCTAAGGAAGAAAGTTTCTAATCACAAGATCTTCTTGACATCAGAAACTAAAGAAGCTAAATAAACATATGATAATATAACGATCAAACATCCATCATAACATCACAACAGTAATTCATGTGAATCATTCAAAGCATGAACATTTAGCATCGGAAGCAAATAGACTGAAAGAGAAGATGATTTTTATTAGCCAAAAATTCTTAAGTCCAGTACATCATTAGATCATAGTCACTTCATCAAAATATTACAAGTAAAAGGGATCCTTTCTCAACCATCTGAACCTACTCAAGCAATTGATCTATCTATATATAACAAGAAAGGGAGGAAATGTCTGGAGGTACGAGCTGACCTATTTCCCTTGAAAATATATAAACATTTATTTGTTCTAACAACTAGAATAACATCCTATGCTATAAAACAGGGAAATGTTGGTGACTAATCCAATCATGCTTCTAACTGCTTTGATCCTATTTTGCTTCTCAGCTCCCATTTTTCCATGTGTCCCTTTGGAGGCTGTAGTTTTCTTCAAAATTCTAGTTGCTACTTATATAACTTTATCCATCATGAACTTATCCAAAAAGTTGTTGGCCTAATCCTCCTAGATTCCTGGTGTTTTCTAGAAATTTCCTTTGGTAGCAACTCTGGGTAGTGCACTGTAAAATGAAACAAGGAGAGAAGGTAGCGCCACGGAGTTGCATATATGTGCCAACATTGGTCCTCCATTGAAATATTGGGTAGCACCTGTAGGTAGCGCCCCTGTGTTGTGCCTGTATGTAAACCTTCTCCCTACCAAATATTACGTAATGACTGTGGGTAGCACCATTGTGTTGTACCCATATGTCGATTATGTTCTCTGTGGAATATTACGCAGCGCCTTTACATAGATTCACTTATGTTGCATCTCTTACAGGTTTGGGTAGCATTGCCAAAATGCAGCGCCTTTCAATTTTCAATATGTATAGAGCAGTGTGTGTCCTTTCAAGATGAAAAAACCATTTACTTAGGTGCCTTGACCATACCATAGGTAATTCCTTTTACCACTGGGTGAATCTATCACTTATAAAAACTCAAAATCCATATATAAATCGCTATAATCCTGTATAGATGGCACAACTAGTATGTTCATATTAGTTAACCCTCCCAAAAAGGAACAATTCTCAAAAATGGGGCTTACCATTACCAACTATTTTTTCATTTTAACACTTAGCCTCACACTCTTTCTGGTAGAAAGAGGATCTTCAATTTGCATAATAGACATATTTTTCCTAGCATTGACAGGATTTTTCTGTGTCGTTGTGCTCTCCTTAGTTGTTGTTTTATCATCCTCAATGGAAGCTTCAACCAACACCTGTAAATTCCTTTGGGATACCTCATCTTGAAAGTGTTTTATCTATGCCTTTAACTTCCAGTTCTAAGACTGAAAGCCTTTATTCTATCTATAAATATTCTTCGGTTGTTTATGAACGGGTAGAGTCGTTCTCGCTGCAAACCTTGCCAAGTCAAGGGTATGATTGTAGCCAGCCATGCACTCTTCCATTTGAGCCAAGTGGACCTTGCCTTCTTATTTAAGATGAGATATTTCTTTCCTTGCATATCTAAGCTACTTGATAAGCCTTTTATAGGTCTAACTATCAGGAGGGACAGTGGCATGCTCAGTCTTAATAGGATTTTCCTCAAACTCCTCTTCCTCCTGCATGGGAAGTTTTTTGTCCACCTCATCAGGTTTCCCAATGGCCTTACTTTTACCCTTCTTTCTCTTCACAGTGGTTTATTCATTTCTTACCATAGGCTCCTTGAAGTGTTTCACATGGGTTTCCTCTTTTCTCTCCAAAGGAATTTTAGTACCTTTACCTTTATGTGCAAGGGATTCTTGTTTTCTTTCGACAAGCTTCTCAATGACTTTCTCAGAGGTCTCATCTCTCTTCTCCAAAGGTCCTTTAGAACCTTTATCTTTATTCTTTTGTAGAAGGGTTTATAATTTCTCCTCTATAGGATTTTCAATATTCTTCCCCTTCTTCTTTTGAATAGGGATCTTTGGTAAGGACTTCTCTCTATAATCCTACTTAGGAATTGATGACCTTGTGAAAGGTCTTTTACCTTTGATTTCGACTGTTGGAGGAGAAGGGAATAAAAAAAATATTCTTCCCTCTCTTATATGTAGCTTTGGTAGAAGGAGGCACCTCTTCTAACCCTAGTGGAGGAGGTGGTGAAAAATCTCTATGTGGAGAAGGACATACTTCCTCCTCAGCTTCAATGACCTGCTTGTTGACCTCTTACACTTAAACATGGACTCTTCCCTTTCTCTTCCTATTGGTCCCTGCTTTGGTAGAACTGGTAGGTGACAAAGAACTTGCCCTCTGTGATTGAGGATTGGGTGCCAAATCCAACTTAAAATGAGAGGTAACCACAAAATGCACCCATGAAATATCTTTCTTTCCCAATTCCTTAGATACTAGCATTCTGATTAATCCAGAGTGGAAAAGGCTAGAATTCACATATTTAGCTTTGGCCTGTATCCTGTCTGACATATTACCTATACTCCTCAACAAGTAATAAGGAATATTCATCTCAACCTTACCAGTAAAATGTAGAAACAATCTTATAGGGTATTGGTATAATGTGTTGAATCTACCTTCACAAGTAAAATATCTCTGTATGATCTTCAATAGTCTCTCAAATTGTTCAATCAATTGGCTCCTTGGCATACTTTTGGACAGGTTATTGGCTTGATATTCAGGTTTGAAGAGATATTTTGCATAAGTTGAACTCAAAGCAATGGATTTGAACCACCTTTCACCTGTAATGGGGATCCTTATTGCAGCTGAGTAGGAGGCTTCAGTCACTTCAAACTCCAAATACCCAACCTTAGTTTTCTTACCATCAAACCGCAATGCAGATTGTCTTGATACCTCTGGATGGCCCCTCTACATGTTTTGACAGAATAAAAGGCACCCTACTCTTTGAAAGGCCTCTCTTTCCATGGGTCCTATATTAGAAAGAAGCATGTCCACTAGTTTTTTCCTAACTATCTTGCCTCCTTTATGTGCCTTCTTTGATTTAGGGGTCTCCATGACTCAGAATGAGGGTTCTTAAAAGGTTTGGTAATGCTCAGGAGACTTTGGATGGGGTTTCAAATATGCAAGGTTGACCCTATGCAACTGAGTAAAACATTTAATTTCGATATGAAAGGAGGTAGGGGAAGTAGCAAGAGGTTAAGCAACGCCTCTGGGTAGTGCAACGCATATGCAGAGGATAGACTAGTCTAAAGCTTGCAACTTCAAGGGCTAAGGAGGAGATGAGGCTATCATATGGGCCATGAGGTTTACAGATCTGAAAAAGAGAGGAGATGAGGATATCATACAAAGATGAATCTTTTACTGATGTGCAAACTTAGCAAAACAAAAACCCGATCACAAATTTCTTGTGAGGATTAATACGTAGAGGAGGTAACAGTGGATACATGCGTAGTAGACACCTGTTGAGCTCTTCAACGAAATCATAGGATGAAAATGAGGAAACTTCAGCCCTGGAATCTTGCATAGTAGTAAGATTTAGTTGAGATGCGGTCGCCTGATTAGAACTGGAGAATTCACACAGCGCAACACTATTGAGTTTTCAAAATTAGAAAAAAATATCAAGGAACATAAATGAAAGATATTTTGAAGGCACTTTAACCAACTTTTGGCACTGAAAACAAGGGATATGGTATTGGTCATCGCAATCATGACTTGTGGTGGCAGTATGGTAAATGTGACAGGTGCTACAAAACTTCTTGATGAGTAGAAAACACTTCCAATTCAAAAATATGATTAGATAGGTAAGCGAGGACAATGAGGCATGCTTGTGAGGTCATGAATGAGGAGAGAGGTGTGTCACATCAGCCTGATCATGGGAGGTATCAACCTAGGGGAAAATCATGAAAGGGATCAAAAAGAATAAACCATAAGCTAAAAGGGTTCAAGGATCAAAAATCAAATTGAGGATCAAAACATGAGCTATGACTCAATAGTTTAGTCATCCAAGGGGTCCGAACAAACATAACTTTAAAGGGATGAAAAAATTATTTTAAAATATTTAAAATCTAAGTCTTTAAAAAATGTAAAAAGAAACTAAAAGACCCAAGGCAATTTAGTGTGATAACATTGGCTCCATAGG
>JASDQU010683972.1:14602-27991 GCA_032191745.1 Picea mariana | reverse complement strand
CTGTTATTTATCATCTGATTTACACTTCCTAAGAGCACTGGTTTATTTAACTATCTGATAAGCAACCTCTCCATTGAGCTATTGTGATATCCCATCGATCCATTTTTGCTATAAAATATTGAATTCCTAAGTTACCAAGCATACTTAGTATACAGCCCTAAGTAGTTTCCTGGAGTGCTAACAAATGCCACATCATTCCTATCAAATAATCTTTCCAAAGGAACTAGTCCCTTTGGTATATGATTTCTAGGCAGCTGCACAATATGCTGATTAGCAATTTTATTGAGGAAAACATCATCATGAGGAGTGATTTCTAGATCATGATCCTGATTAATGTGCAATGCAAAAAATTCATCAACAGTCTCAAGAAAATTTTTAAGTTCTAAATCATCTTCGAACACCTTCCAATATTTTACATTGTCCAGTATAGAAGGCTTGTATTTGACTTCTACATCATACTTGATTTTTGGTAGTATAGGAATTTTGAGGTTGCTTGCTGATACAACCAAAGAATCAGCCACAGTATTATCTTCTCTAGGAATGAATGATATATTAAAAGCAGAGAAAAAACTGTCCACTAAATCCCATACTTCATTTTCGTAAGATCTAAGCCTAGGATGCTTTGTTTGATAAAGATTTTTAATCTAATGGAGTATCAATTCAGCATCCCCAAATACTGACAGCTCCTCTATCCCCATGTCTTTTTCTACCCTCAAACCCAAGACAAGAGCCTCATACTTTGACACATTATTAATAGTCTCAAATTCTAGTTTATATGAAAAAGATATAGTTTCTTGAGTTGGTGAGACAAAGATCACCCCAACACCAACACCTTCCTTGGAAGAGGCTCCATCAAAGAACATCTTCCAAACAGAAGTAGTTAGAGGAGGCTCTTCAAAAAAGTTGATGGAATTTTTTATGATTTCTAAAGGGGCTTCTGGGGCATCAATGAGATGCAAAATACTAGATCCTAGATCTGTATCAAAAGAAAAAATAGGGTGATTGGTGGGGTTTTCTTCATCACTAATGATGTAAGCCAATTGAGATTCCCTGTAAATTCTTCTATGCTCTCACCCAAAAACAAGAATAGTAGCATAAGAGAGATCCATCTGCAAGGTTCCCCCAAGTCTTTTTATCCAATATTTTGACAAGAGCATACCAAACTTGTGGGGAACATCAGCAACTACGATATCCATAAGTATACTCTTAATGGGCAGCTGAAATAAGGTCACCACCATATCCTTAATGACTCCAAGACATTTGAATTTTCTGGAATCAAAAGAATATAATTCATGATAGGTCTTTGTGACTTCTAACACAAGTTCATCCATAACAGATTTTGGCATAAGATTGTGGGATGCCCCTGAATCCATGAGAGTATTGTGTAGCACCTTATCATTTATATTCAGTGAAGTATAGAAAGGCGGGGATGAGTCATCTTTGTCTTCTATCAAAGGACCTAAAATCACTGTTGGTTTTTCATCTTGCATATTTATGGAATCAGTGGCACTTGGAGATGATTCTGGCTGTAACATTTTGGATAAATATTTTTAAAATCCTCATTTTTATCAATTCCAAAAAAGGTACAGGGATCTTTATTTTCTGGATCTCATTCTCAAAACTGAAGGAAGGGGAAGGCTTCAAGACATATTTGATTTCAGGATGAGGATCTATGATCAGAACTTGTGGGTTTTGAGAGTCTTTTTCCTTGCTGCTCACCGTTACAGCCTTGAAAAAATCTTCTTTCTGAACAGGCAAATTAGGGGCATCAGTTTTTTCTACATTTTTCTTAGATCTTAGATTATATCTACTAGGATTTTGCTTTGATTTCTCTCCCTTTCTTAACTCATTAATTTGAATATACATTAAAGATTTCTCATAAGAGGATTGATTCAAGTGTGGGGATGGGGAAGTATCACCTAAACAATGAATCTCAGGATCAACTTCAACCTCCTCTTCTTCTTCATATGCCACTAAATTATTTTTCAAAGGAGCTTGTACCCTTTGATCATCTCTCTCTCTATTTCTAGGATCCCTAGGAAATATTTGGGGAGCATTATTTGGTCTCCTATAGTTACCTCTATTATCATTGTTTTGAGAATTTCTATATGTATGTTTCCTTTCTGATTTTAATTTCTCAATTTCAGTGGAGAGAGATTTTACTAATTTGGTCAGCTCATTTACTTGAGAATGGACAACAGAGGAATTAGAAGTTGAAGATTCATCTTTGTTTTTTCTCCTATCCCTATCATATTTCCCCCTGCGTTTATCTGATGCCACTATGTTGGATTCTACCTCTAAGGCAACATGTTGCATATGAACCAAAGAAGGTGACCTTCTTTCTCTCAAAAGGAGGTATAATTCGGAATCAAAAGAACTGGCATAAGTGATTTTTCCATGGTTTCAGTGGGTTTGATCTCATCAGGGATATTCTTTTACATTTTGTTAAATCTTTTAGAAAAGTCAAAGACAGACTCTCCTTCTTTCCTTTTCAAAGATTCAAATTCGGTGATGTAGTACAAAAAGTCTTTTTTGTCACCCCAATGCCTCAAGAAGGCTTCATCCAATGCCTCAATACCAGTAATGGATCTAGGGGCCAGACCCCTGAACTACTTCCTAGCCTCACCAAATAGGATTTGGACGAAAACCCTCATCCAAACATCTTCATTTTCAATATTTTGGTTATCTGCATAGTTGTAGAAAGCAGCAAGATGTTCCTCAGCTGTTACATCTTCTCCTTCAGTAAAATTAGGCATGTATTTCAAATAATATCTAGGGGGAAGAGAATTCAGTGGCTAAGGTAAAAGTAGAGGAGCATATCTTGCAGCCACTATGTCATCCATCCTATTAGTAGGGGGGTTAACAACTTCCATTTGATTTTGGATTCTTGGTGAACAAGAAGGAGAAGGAGACCTGACTGTATGTAGAGTAGGAGAGGAAGGAACAGATGAAGGGGGGGTTTCCATTTTCACAATAGGAGGCTAAGGTTTTGAAGAGGATGGTAAGTTCTGAGAGGGAGATGAAGTTCCTACTTCTTTGGAAGCAAAATTTTTAATAGAAAGAGGTGTACCAAAACCTAAACTAGGGAAATATTCAAAACTATCAAGACTGAAACACTTCTCAATATCAGGGGAAGAAAATATATCAATGTTTTCCTCTTTCAATTCAGTTTCAAAGGAAGAGTATTAAATAGGAAACTCTTCAAAATCAATCTTTTTAGATACTTCAACAAAAGATAAAGGAATCTTACTTGATAAAACAGTTGTTGTATCAAGAGTAGAATCAGGAAACTGACCAGAAGCACTTGTAGTAGCAGCAGAAAAAAAAAAAATTGGGAAGCTTTTCCCTTATTGATTATCTTCTCTGGGTCAGCCTTATATGGTACCAAAGGTAGTTGTGGATTCGATCTCATATGTCTGCCTTTAGGTGCCAGAGATGAAACAATGGAGTTGCCAGGTGCAGTCTGCAATCTTTGAAATACTGAGTTCTAATGCACCTTTAGAATTAGAATATTGTGTCACTTTAATCCCAGGGAAAAGTCTTCAAATCATCCCTGACAGCGACACCAAGAATTTTAGCACTAGGAGTCACCTTCAGATTGCATGGAAGGCAAGCCCAGTACCCATCAAGTTATATGTGAATGAAAGAGTGTTTTAAAGGGTCAAATGGAAAAGGAATCAAATGGTAATGTTCTAACTCAGACAACAGGGCTAGCATGCACCAAAAATTAAGGTCTTGGATAACTTCTATTAGTAGTTTGGGAGTAAGTATGAACATAGGGAAGACTTGAGTGAGAGGAGTGTAGGGACTGTTGCAAACATCAGGTCTACAAAAGTCTAAGGAAGAAATTTTCTAATCACAATATCTTCTTGACATCATAAGCTAAAGAATCTAAATAAACATATGATAATATAATGATTAAACATCCACCATAACATCACAACAATAATTCATGTGAATCATTCAAACTTCAAAGCATGAACATTTAGCATCAGAAGAAAATAGACTGAAAGAGAAGTTGATTTCTATTAGCCAAAAAGTCTTAATTCCAATACATCACTAGATCATAGTCACTTCATCAAAATATTACAAGTAAAAGGGAGCCTTACTCAACCATCTGAACCTACTCAAGAAATTGATCTATCTATATATAACAAGAAAGGGAGGCAATAGCTGGAGGTACGAGTTGGCATGTTTCCCTTGAAAATCTCTAATAATTTATTTGTTCTAACAACTAGAATAACAACCTATGCTATAAAACAGGGAAATGTTGGTGACTAATCCAATCATGCTTCTAATTGCTTTGATCATATTTTGTTGATCAACTCTTGTTTTTCCATGTGTCCCTTTGGATCCTGTAGTTGTCTTCAAAATTCTAGCTACTACTTCTATAATTTTCTCCATCATCAACTTATCCAAAAATTTGTTGGCCTAGTCCTCCTAGATTCCTGGTGTTTACTGGCAATTTCCTTGGGTAGAAACTCTGGGTAGCGTACTTTAAAATGGAACAAGTAAAGAAGGTCACGGCTGTAGGTAGCACCATGGTGCTACATATATGCACCAACATTGGTCCTCTATTGAAATATTGGGTAGCGCCCATAGGTAGCACCCCTGTGTTGTGCCTGTGTGTAAACCTACTCCCTGCCAAATATTACGTAGTGCTTGTGGGTAGTGCCCGTATGCCAATTCTGTTCTCTATGGAATATTACACAGCGCCTTTATGTAGCGTCACTTTCGCTATGTCTCTTACAAGTTTGGGTAGAATTGCCAAAAATCAATGCCTTTCAATCTTGAATATCTACAGAGAAGTGTGTGTCCTTTCATGATGACAGAACCATTTACTTAGGTGCCTTGAACATACCATAGGTAATTCCTTTTACCACTGGGTGAATCTATCACTTAGAAAAACTCAAAATCCATATAGATAAACGCCTAGAAGCCTATATAGATGACAAAGCTAGTATGTGCATATCAGCTAACCCTCCCAAAAAGGAACAATTCTAAAAAATGGGGCTTACCATTACTAGATATTTTGTCATTTTAACACTTAACCTCACACTCTTTCTGGTAGAAAGAGGATCTTCAATTTGCACAACAAACTTATTTTTCCTAGCATTGACCGGCTTCTTCTATGTAGTTGTGCTCTCCTTAGTTATTGGTTTATCATCCTCAATGGAAGCTTCAACCAACACCTGTAAATTCCTTTGGGATACCTCATCTTGAAAGTGTTTTATCTCTGCCTTTAACTTCTTGTTCTGAGACTTAAATCCTCTGTTCTGTCTGTAAAGATTCTTCAGTTGTTTATGAAGGGGCAGATCCCTTCTCACTGCAAACCTTTCCAAGTCAAGTGTATGATTGTAGCCAGCCATGAGCTCTTCCATTTGAGCAAAGTGGACCTTGTCTTCTGCTTTAAGACGAGCTATTTCTTTCCTTGCATCTCTAAGTTTCTCGATAATCCTTTTGTAGGTCTGACTGTTAGGAGGGACAGTGGCATGCTCAGTCTTAATAGGATTTTCCTCATACTCCTCTTCCTCCTACATGGGAAGTGTTTTGTCCACCTCATCAGGTTTTTCAGTGGCCTTACTTTTACCCTTTTTTCTCTACACAATGGTTTCTTTATTTCTTACCACAGGATCCTCAAAGTGTTTCACAAGGGTTTCCTATTTTCTCTCCAAAGGTATTTTAGTACCTTTACCTTTATGTACAAGGTATTATTGTTTTCTTTCGACGGGATTCTCAATTCCTTTCTCAAAGGTCTCATCTCTCTTCTCCAAAGGTCCTTTAGAACCTTTATTCTTCTTCTTTTGTACAAGGGTTTCTAATTTCTCCTCTATAGGATTTTCAATATTCATCCCCTTCTTCTTTTGAATAGGGATCTCTGGTAAGGACTGCTCTCTATAATCCTCCTTAGGAATTGATGACCTTGTGAAAGGTCTTTTACCTTTGATTTTGAATGCTAGAGGAGAAGGGTAAAAGAGAATCTTCTTCACTCTCTTAGATGTAGCTTTGGTAAAAGGAGGCACCTCTTCTAACCCTAGTGGAGGAGGTGGTGAAAAATATCTGTGTGGAGAAGGACAGACTTCCTCCTCGGCTTCAATGACCTGCTTGTTGACCTCTAACACTTGAACAGGGGCTGTGCCCTTTCTCTTCCTACTGGTCCCTGCTTTGGTAGCACTGGTAGGTGACAAAGAAATTTCCCTCTGTGATTAAGGAGTGGGTGCTAAATCCAACTTAAAATGAGAGGTAACCAAAAAATGCTCCCATGAAATATATTTCTTGCCCAATTCCTTAGACACTATCATTCTGATTAATCCAGAGTGGAAAAGGCTAGAATCCAGATCTTTAGATTTGGCCTGTATCCTGTCTGGCATATTACCTATACTCCACAAAAAGTAATAAGGAATATTCATCTCAACCTTACCAGTAAAATGTAGCAACAATATTATATGGTACTGGTATAATGTGTTGAATCTCCCTTCACAAGTAAAATATCTCTGTATGATCATCAGTAGTCTGTCAAATTGTTCAATCAATTGGCTCCTTGGCATACTTTTGGACAGGTCATTGGCTTGATATTCAGGTTTGAAGAGATCTTTTTCATAAGCTTATCTCAAAGCCATGGCTTTGAACCACCTTTCACTTGTAATGGGGGTCCCTGTTGTAGCTGAGATGGAGGCTTCAGTCACTTCAAACTCCAAATCCCCAACCTTAGTTTTCTTACCATCAAAATGCAATGTAAATGATCTTTCTACCTCTGGATGGCCCCTTTGGATGTTTTGACACAAGAAAATGCACCCTACTCTTTGAAAGGCCTCTCTTTCCATGGGTTCTGTATTAAAAATAAGCATGTGCACTGGTTCTGTCCTAACTATCTTCCCTCCTTTATGTGTCTTCTTCGATTTAGGGGTCTCCATGACTCAGAATGAGGGTTCTTAAAAGGTTTGGTAATGCTCAGGAGACTTTGAATGGGGTTTCAAATATGAAAGGATGAACCTATGCAACTAATTAAAACATTTAATTTCGAGATGAAAGGAGGCAGGGGAAGTAGCAAGAGGTTAAGCAGCATCTCTAGGTAGCACAATGCATACGCAAATGATAGACTAGTCTAAAGCTTGCAACTTCAAGGGCTAAGGTAGACAACAGAAATATGACTCATATATGGGCCATGAGGTTTACAGGTCTGAAAAAGAGAGGAGATGAGGTTATCTTACAAAGATGAATCTTTTACCGCTGTGCAAACTTAGCAAAAAAAAATCCGATCACAAATTTCCTATGAGGATTAATACACAGAGGAGGTAATAGTGGGTACCTACATAGTAGACACCTGTTTATATTTTGAACACAATCATAGGATGAAAATGAGGAAACTTCGGCCCTGGAATCTCACACAGTAGTAATATTTGGTTGACATGTAGTCGCTTTATAAGAACTAGAGAATTCACGCAGCGCAAAACTGTTGATTTTTCAAAATTAGAAACTGTTATCAAGGAACATAAATGCAATATCTTTTGAAGGAAATTTAACCGACTTCTAGCACTGAAAACAAGGGATATGGTATCGTTTGTGGAAATCATGATTTGTGGTGGCGGTATGATAAACGTGATAGGCGTTATGGAACTGCCTGATGAGTAGGCAACGCTTCCAATTCAAAAATATGATTAGATAGGTAAGCGAGGACAATGAGGAATGCTTTTGAGGTCATGAGTGAGGAGAGAGGTGTGTCACATCATCTTGATCATGGGAGGTATCGACCTAGGGGAAAATCATGAAAGGGATCAAAAATAATAAACCATGAACTAAAAGGGTTCAAGGATCAAAAATCAAATTGAGGATCAAAAAATGAGATATGACTCAAAAGTTTAGTCATCCAAGGGGTCCTAAAAAACATAACTTTAAAGGGATGAAAAATTATTTTAAAAAATTTAAAATCTAAGGCTTTAAAAAAGGTAAAAACAAACTAAAAGACCCAAGGCAATTTAGTGTGATAACAAACGTATATCCTGTGTTGTGATTGCTTTGCATTATTGATGTGATTCATGCTTAGTGTTGGATCTTTATGTATGTTAGATGCATATGATGTAGTAGATTAGTGACTAATAACATGAATGAATTCTAGATATGTCGATTCCATGTTCTAAATGGTTAGATATGCTTAGATCTTATTGAATACCGTACTATTCTATAATTAGGGTTTTTACCTGCGATGTGAGCAAGGGTCAAAGACTAATGAACGTTAATTTTTAAGTTCTCTGTTAAGTATTGTGATCACAAATCAATGTCCCATCTAGGTTGTAGACGCTTGAGTCCTACAACCCTCCCTGCCTCTACCTCGGGTGAGACTTCATCTGCTTCGTAGGTGTTACCGAAAGGGTCGGTAGTTAGCGTTTTGTTGGTGCATTGTTGAAGCGTTGAACCTATCTTCTGCCCCTGTGCCAACAGGAATTTATCCTCCTCAAGTTTTAGGAAGAGGTTAACTCCCTCAAGGGGAACACAGACTTATTGGTTCACTTGATCTATCATTGGATTCATGGTAAGAAATCCTTGAGGGTTGGTCCCAATCTATTATACCAACCCATAAAGGAATATTTTTATTTCATCAATGGGATATTGGGGCGGAGGGGGGTATTTTCCAATTTCCTCTATTTTCTACCTAGTGTTGTAAGAGAGATTCAACCGGCATATGTTCCAATGCACACATTACTAACCCTAGTGACTTATAGGTTACTAGGGAGTTGATGATATTTCATTCATTTGGATTGGAGGAGTTTAAGAGTTTTTTGTTTATCATCAAGTAACTAACACACCATACCATTGATAACCAATGCATTATTTTCCCTATGATGTACTATGTAGATAGTCTGTTTCATAGACCTGGACTAATCACGTGGTCTACTCTTATTATAAAACAATTTTGTATTGCATTGGATCATTTTCGTGGTGTGTTGGAGGAGAGACATCTCTTCCCCTTTGTTTCACAATTATTCACATTATTTTTAGATGGTTTCAGTAACTAACATTTGACCACTACTCTCCTATGTTGATAGCTAATGTGTGTATGCACATGTGGGGGAAGATGTTTCCTACGAGGAGTTGGTAAGAGTACTTGTATAGGATAATGGGAGAAAATGTTCTTGTTTTGTTAGGTAGTGAGGATTATCACACCCTCAATATGTTTTTAATCGAAACATAATTTGTATTAAATAAATAAAGTAAAAAAGACCACGTTGAAGCTAGCAATAGAGTACATTATTCAGATTAATCAGTTTTCCACCAATACATTGATCAGAATGAAGCAAAAATTCCATTTTGGATTTTAAAATACCAACCATAGACTTTTCAAAACTTAAACTTACTTCTTTTTATTTGCAATAAAATATTCATACAACATTTTTACATAAGATAATGCAAAATTGAAACATATTAAACTATTTTGAAGTACTTTACCCTCACTATATACTAGGGAATCCAGGGTAAATGATGTAGGAGCATCACTCCACCTCAACACGCGTCAGCCGGATTACACATATGGTGGACATTCAAGAAAGGGAGAGGTGTCACCCTCTCATTTTGCCTTGAGAATCCAAAGCGCAATCTAGTCAATTAATTAGGACAAGCTGGAAGAGCCAATTTGTGCCTTCGATAAAGTTGGAGATAAGGCCGCCATTAAGTGGTTGACGACAAAATGGATCTATATCCGATTTGGAAAAGATTTCCATCATTGTAAATTGCTTTAGTAGACATGCATTTTGAATGGTGATTTGACACCACTAGTTTAGCTTGCGAGGGAAGCTCATTGAGCCCCTCTTGTATAAATTGTTGTATTATTACAAAGTAGAGGTTAGACGATAAAGGCTACTGAATTTTGATGAAAAATTATAGTAGGCCAATTTAAGGAGTTGATGAGAGACAAGACTCAGTTGTAGCTCGGAATCCACCATTGTAATTTGACATTCCACAATTAACAGAAAAAACAACATTTTTTTCTGTTTTCATTTTCTGTGTGATGGATTTTGTGTTATGAATGTCATTTGCATGCGTTTGAATTATATGAATGTTAGGAATCATCTGCAGGGATAGAGATATAGTTTTCTATCCGTAAGTGTGTTGAATTAAGTTTGTTTCTCTAGGATAAGTGCAAGGAGTGCATGAAAAAGGATCGAAACTCTGTAAGTCGATGCAAGGAGTGTGTGTCTGAACTCAGTGAAGTCAAAAGAGGAGCTGCCAGGAGGGAACACTAGGATAATTCACAAACTCAGGAAGAAATTTCAAGGTGGTTGAGTACCCTAAAAAGACAGACTGTATAAGGGGAGATATAGTCCAGAGTTACTGAATACTCTGAAATACTCTACCAGGAGGGCATCAAGCTGGTGCGAGCATGAACAAGAACAAAATGAATTGAAGTGTTGGAAACCTTAAGAGAATCCCATAATTTCTAAACATTCTGAGGAAGAAAGTCTTTGCAAGAGTGCATCGACAAAGGAAAGGATATGCCTTAAAATATTCCATAAGGCTAAGGGAGAAATCGTCGAAGAACTGATCTGAGCGCAAGGTGTGCACCAAGGAGGATTTAAATCCACCTCGTAAGCTCAGGAGGAAGAGAGAGAGTTGTCAGGAGGGAACAAGGAAGTTCACAAGAGAATTGTGAACTTTTGAGTTTTTCATGCCAAGCAAGGTCACAGAATCGTTTGCACAGAGTTCTGTAAATAGTGTAGAAAGAGTTTGAGGATAGTCTAAGTCTCGACAAGGGAGTTTTTCACTAAGTGTGCAGAAGATTTGAGGACTTTCCAAAGTCCTGAAAACATCTAAATCATCCATCGTCCAGGAAGAGATAGGTGGAAGAAGAGCGAGAAGTTCAAGAAGAGGAACTTTGGAAAGTTTGCTGGGAGCAAACAAAAGATCTTTGCGAAGCCGCAGGGCGCAGAGTGATTCTGGACCATTGGATCTAGGAGGACACATGGTAGAGATCCACATACTATAGAGGAGAAACCCTTTGGATAAAATTTGAGAGCATAGAGTACTCAAAAGATCTTGGGAGCTGAAGCAATCCTAGCCATCCATCGAGATAGGATGCATGGTGAAGGATTGGTACTTCGTTGATTCGTAGTCTAGATGAGCAGAGTTGAGAAATGGGAGGACTCACGAAGTCCAAGCTCTTGAATCGATCACATTCACTGATCATGAGGAGAACGTGAATCGTATATATGATCCCGAAGAATTCGTCGATTCAGAAATCGGGAATAGGGAGTAAGTGGCTCGCGAAAGTCCCGAAGCACGGGATCACAAAGGGAGCTAGCCCACGGTTGTAATATGTGGTCACATCAAGGAAGGAGCATAGAATAGAGAGATATCACTCATTGGCATTGATATTTGTACAATGCTAAGAAAGAGAGCCTGTGGGTTCCATTAGACCTACGTCAATGGAGGAAGGACATGTGATAGAGTCTGTCGGGTTCCAACAGGGAGCCGAAGAGTCGCTCCAACTCAGTATTTAAAATGATTCTAGACTGGCAGGTTGAGTAGCCCTTTGGAGGGAAGGGGGTCCGCATCAAAAGTGGTATTATAGCTAATACAAAATTATTTTCTATAGGAAAGGGAGGTAGAGTGCAATATTTTGTTGAATATGTTGCAAGGTGTACAACAGATAGTAAACATCTAGGTGGGTCGTAGGTGAAACAAGATGGCCATCAAGAATCATGAGAACGGTCAAGGGAGATCCATGTACTATGGAGGAGAAACCCCGATGCAGATGTAGACCCTATCGGCCCTCAGGTCAGAAGTTTGATATAGGATCACTCTACTTCCAGTCCTTGAGTCAAATTGACTCTTCGATTCCTCTTCAAGGAATCCAACACACACAAAATGATGCTTCTCCACAAGTCCTTACGAATTGAGCTCACGCGATCAAACACAAAGCCTCAATTCTAGCCTTCTTTTGACCAAACGATGTGGTCGTATTTCTCACGATTTTCGGAGCCCCGGAGTTCGCGACTTCGCAACATCTCCTCCCAAATCTTCAACTCTTCACCTTCCGAGACCCAAACTTTGAATGTGACTAAGCACTTGTCACAACTCGCCACTCGCAAGTTCATGAGTCGAAACTCCCAAATCTTGCTTCTGAATCTTGCGATACCCGAGATGTTGATACGGGAACGCTCCTTCTCTTGTCATCTCCCTCCGCACGTGACCAACAACTAGGCCTAACTCTAGCACTTTTTGCTTCTCTCCGCTTCATGAGTTTCGATGTCGAACTCCCAGCTCTTGTCTCGTGAATCCCCGAGACATGAGAGGTCAATGGGATATTGACTTATTTCAACAGATGACACGCGTCCACCCATATCTTCCACAGGCCCACCTCGAACTTCGCAATTTCACAAATCCAAACGTCGAAGCTTTGATCTTTCCACCCATGAAACCCTAAAATGGAATTTTGCGAGTAGATCCAACAGTCCTCGTTGGCGTGAATCTATGACCCTCTCTCTCCTAAGCTTCCGCTTGCAGAAAATGACCACCGTAACCTCCTTGCTCCTACGCGAGATCTAACAGCTGACAGCGCTTCATGAATTCTCTATGGAGAATCTCGATCGTCTGCTTCTCTCTTTAAGAACTTTTGCACTCTTAAACAAAGTGTTTTTCCATGGAACTTAACCGCCTGCAACACAAACTTGTGACGCCTCCTTTCAATGACTCAAGGAACCAACCTTCTGTGATTTTCTTCAATAACTGTGAAGACTCTATCCCTCCAGAGATTTCTCCAACTCCAAGTCTTAAAGAAGACTCCTGCACGCATTCCTTGTGGAAAATTCTTCAATTACTTCAAAGAATTTAATTCCTTCGACTTTGCACACTCCCTGCAGTAGTAGTCCTTCAACAATTTCTTAGGTTTGCAAACTCTAATACTTTACTCTCGGCCCGCGTACACTTTTCAAGGCTCCAGCGCCTAATTTCACTTCTGAGGAAATGAGAACAAAAGCTATCCTATCTAAGCTTTCAAATACAAACCTCTGAACCGTTTGTCAATGCACTCCTTGCTGACAATTAAACTGCACTCCTTGTAGGAACCATTGATCAGATAGAGAAACAATTGAAAATCATCCCTTACTCTCTCTCTCTCAGAATTCAATCACAAAGCATGAAATCATATACACAGCATATAAAGAAAATGTATAACAGAAAGTAAACATCCATGAGCATAATACTCAGCATGCATACACAGAGAACAAATATGACGCCATGAATTTGAGTCGAAGCTCTTTCTATTAATTCAAATCTTTGTACATGGGTGTTTTCAACTACAGCTCTCTGCTCTCTTCTCTATGCTCTATGCTCATAATAATCTTACAACTATACAATGAGGGTGTCTATATCCTGTTTCCCTCTTCTCCTAAATCT
>JASDQU010683972.1:3655-14552 GCA_032191745.1 Picea mariana | reverse complement strand
AATGAGGAATGCTTTTGAGGTCATGAGTGAGGAGAGAGGTGTGTCACATCATCTTGATCATGGGAGGTATCGACCTAGGGGAAAATCATGAAAGGGATCAAAAATAATAAACCATGAACTAAAAGGGTTCAAGGATCAAAAATCAAATTGAGGATCAAAAAATGAGATATGACTCGAAAGTTTAGTCATCCAAAGGGTCCTAAAAAACATAACTTTAAATGGATGAAAAAATTATTTTAAAAAATTTTAAATCTAAGGCTTTAAAAAAGGTAAAAACAAACTAAAAGACCCAAGGCAATTTAGTGTGATAACAAACGTATATCATGTGTTGTGATTGCCTTGCATTATTGATATGATTCATGCTTAGTGTTGGATCTTTATGTATGTTAGATGCATCTGATGTAGTAGATTAGTGACTAAGAACATGAATGAATTCTAGATATGTCGATGCCATGTTCTAAATGGTTAGATATGCTTAGATCTTATTGAATACTGTACTATTCTGTAATTAGGGTTTTTACCTGCGATGTGAGCAAGGGTCAAAGACTAATGAACGTTAATTTTTAAGTTCTCTGTTAAGTATTGTGATCATAGATCAATGTCCCATCTAGGTTGTAGACGCTTGAGTCCTACAACCCCCCCTGCCTCTACCTCGGGTGAGACTTTATCTGCTTCGTAGGTGTTACCGAAAGGGTCGGTAGTTAGCGTTTTGTTGGTGCATTGTTGAAGCGTTGAACCTAGGTTCTGCCCCTGTGCCAACAGGACTTTATCCTCCTCAAGTTTTAGTAAGAGGTTAACTCCCTCAAGGGGAACACAAACTTATTGGTTCACTTGATCTATCATTGGAGTCATGGTAAGAAATCCTTGAGGGTTGGTCCCAATCTATTATACCAACCCATAAAGGAATATTTTTATTTCATCAATGGGATATTGGGGTGGAGGGGGGTATTTTCCAATTTCCTCGATTTTCTACCTAGTGTTGTAAGAGAGATTCAACTAGCATATGTTCCAATGCACACATCACTAACCCTAGTGACTTCTAGGTTACTAGGGAGTTGATGATATTTCATTCGTTTGGATTGGAGGAGTTTAAGAGTTTTTTGTTTATCATCAAGTAACTAACACACCATACCATTGATAACCAATGCATTATTTTCCCTATGATGTACTATGTAGATAGTCTGTTTCATAGACCTGGACTAATCAAGTGGTCTACTCTTATTTTAAAACAATTTTGTATTGCATTGGACCATTTTCGTGGTGTGTTGGAGGAGAGACATCTCTTCCCCTTTGTTTCATAGTTAATCACATTATTTTTAGATGGTTTCAGTAACTAACTTTGACCACTACTCTCCTATGTTGATAGCTAATGTGTGTATGCACATGTGGGGGAAGATGTTTCCTAAGAGGAGTTGGTAAGAGTACTTGTATAGGATAATGGGAGAAAATGTTCTTGTTTTGTTAGGTAGTGAGGATTATCACACCCTCAATATGTTTTTAATCGAAACATAATTTGTATTAAATAAATAAAGTAAAAAAAACCAAGTTGAAGCTAGCAATAGAGTACATTATTCAAATTAATCAGTTTTCCACCAATACATTGATCAGAATGAAGAAAAAATTCCATTTTCAATTTTAAAATACCAACCATAGACTTTCCAAAACTTAAACTTACTTCTTTTTATTTGCAATAAAATATTCATACAACATTTTTACATAAGATAATGAAAAATTGAAACATATTAAACTATTTTGAAGTACTTTCCCCTCACTATATACTAGGGAATATAGGGTAAATGATGTAGGAGCATCGCTCCACCTCAACACGCGTCAGCTGGATTACACATATGGTGCACATTTAAGAAAGGGAGAGGTGTCACCCTCTCATTTTGCCTCGAGAATCCAAAGCGTGATCCAGTCAATTAATGAGGACAAGCTAGAAGAGCCAATTTGTGCTTTTGATAAAGTTGGAGATAAGGCCGCCATTAAGTGGTTGACGAAAAAATGGATCTGTATCTGATTTGGAGAAGATTTCCATCATTGTAAATTGCCTTAGTAGACATGCATTTTGAATGGTGATTTGACACCACTAGTTTAGCTTGCGAGGGAAGCTCATTGAGCCCCTCTTGTATAAATTGTTGTATTATTACAAAGTAGAGGTTAGACGATAAAGGCTACTGAATTTTGATGAAAAATTATAGTAGGCCAATTTAAGGAGTTGATGAGAGACAAGACTCAGTTGTAGCTCAGAATCCACCATTGTAATTTGACATTCCACCATTAATAGAAAAAACAACATTTTTTTTTCTGTTTTCATTTTCTGTGTGATGGATTTTGTGTTATGAATGTCATTTGCATGTGTTTGAATTATATGAATGTTAGGAATCATCTGCAAGGATAGAGATATATTTTTCTATCTGTAAGTGTGTTGAATTAAGTTTGTTTCTCTAGGATAAGTGGAAGGAGTGCGCAAAAAAGGGTCGAAACTCTGTAAGTCGATGCAAGGAGTGTGTGTTTAAACTCAGTGAAGTCAAAAGAGGAGCTGCCAGGAGGGCACACTAGGATAATTCACAAAATCAGGAAGAAATTTCAAGGTGGTTGAGTACCCTGGAAAGACAGACTATATAAGGGGAGATATAGTCCAGAGTTACTGAATACTCTGAAATACTCTGCCAGGAGGGCATCAAGATGGTGCGAGCATGCACAAGGAAAACATGACTTGAAGTGTTGGAACCCTTAAGAGAATCCCATAATTTCTAAACATTCTGAGGAAGAAAGGCTTTGCAAGAGTACATCGACAAAGGAAAGGATATGCCTTAAAATATTCCATAAGGCTAAGGGAGAAATTGTCGAAGAACTGAGCCGAGTGCAAGGTGTGCACCGAGGAGGATTTAAATCCACCTCGTAAGCTCAGGAGGAAGAGAGAGAGTTTTCAGGAGGGCACAAGGAAGTTCACAAGAGAATTGTGAACTTTTGAGTTTTTCATGCCAAGCAAGGTCGCAGAATCGTTTGCACAGAGTTCTGTAAATAGTGTAGAAAGAGTTCGAGAATAGCCTAAGTCTCAAGAAGGGAGTTTTTCACTAAGTGTGCAAAAGAGTGGAGGAATTTCCAAAGTCCTGAAAAAAACTAAATCATCCATCGTCTAGGAAGAGACAGGTGGCAGAAGAGCGAGAAGATCGAGAAGAGGAACTTTAGAAAGTTTGTTGGGAGCAAACAAAAGATCTTTGCGAAGCCGCAGGGTGCGGAGTGATTCTGGACCGTTGGATCTAGGAGGACACATGGCAGAGATCCACGTACTACAGAGGAGAAACCCTTTGGATAAAATTTGAGAGCAGAGAGTACTCGAAAGAGCTTGGGAGCTGAAGCAATCCTAGCCATCCATCGAGATAGGATGCACGGTGAAGGATCGGTACTTCACTAATTCGTAGTCTGGATGAGCAGAGTTGAGAAACGAGAGGACTCACAAAGTCTGGGCTCTTGAATCGATCACATTCGTTGATCATGAGGAGAATGTGAATCGTATATCTGATCCCGAAGAATTCGTCGATTCAAAAATCGGGAATAGGGAGTAAGTGGCTCGTGAAAGTCTCGAAGCACGGGATCACGAAGGGAGCTAGCCCATGGTTGTAATATGTGGTCACATCAAGGAGGGAGCCTAGAATAGAGATATATTACTCATTGGCATTGATATTTGTACAACTCTAAGAAAGAGGGCTCGCGGGTTCCATTAGACCTGCGTCAAGGAAGGAAGGACATGTGATAGAGTCTGTCGGGTTTCAACAGGGAGCCAAAGAGTCGCTCCAACTCAGTATTTAAAATGATCCTAGACTGGGAGGTTGAGTAGCCCTTTGGAGGGAAGGGGGTCCATGTTAGAAGTGGTATCATAGCTAATACAAAATTATTTTATGTAGGAAAGGGAGGCAGAGTGCAATATTTTGTTCAATATGTTGCAAGGTGTACAACAGATAGTAAACATCCACGTGGGTCATAGGTGAAACAAGATGGACATTAGGAATCATGAGAACGGTCAAGGGAGATCCACGTACTACAGAGGAGAAACCCTGACGCAGACATAGACCCTATCGGCCCTCGGGTCAGAAGTCTGCTATAGGATCACTCTACTTCGAGTCCTTGAGTCATATTGACTCTTTGATTCCTCTTCGAGGAATCCAACACACACAAAATGATGCTTCTCCACTGGTCCTTACGAATTGAGCTCACGCGATCGAACACAAAGCCTCAATTCTAGCCTTCTTTTGACAAAACGATGTGGTCGTATTTCTCACGATTTTCGGAGCCCCAGAGTTCGCGACTTCGCAACATCTCCTCCCAAATATTCAACTCTTCACCTTCTGAGACCCAAACTTTTGATGTGACTAAGCACTTGTCACAACTCACCACTCGCGAGTTCATGAGTTGAAACTCCCAACTCTTGCTTCCGAATCTCTCGATACCCGAGATGCTGATACGGGCACGCTCCTTCTCTTGTCAGCTCCCTCCGCGCGTGACCATTAACTAGGCCTAACTCTATCACTTTTCGCTTCTCGCCACTTCGTGAGTTTCGATGTCGAACTCCTAGCTCTTGTCTCGTGAATCCTCGAGACATGAGAGGTCAATGGGGTATTGACTTCTTTCAACAGACGACACACGTCCACCCATCTCTTCCACGGCCCCACCTTGGACTTCACAATTTCATGAATCCAAACATCGAAGCTTCGATCTTTCCAGCCATGAAACCCTGAAATGGAATTTCGCGAGTAGATCCAACAGTCCTCGTTGGCGTGAATCTACGGCCCTCTCTCTCCTGAGCTTCCGCTTGCAGAAAATGACCACCGTAACCTCCTTGCTCCTCCATGAGATCTGACGGCTCACGGAACTTCATGAATTCTCTATGGAGAATCTTAATCATCTGCTTCTCTCTTTAAGAACTTCTGCACTCTTAAACAAAGTGTTTTGCCATGGAACTTAACCGCCTGCAACACAAACTTGTGACGCCTCCTTTCAATGCCTCAAGGAACCAACCTTCTGTTCTTTTCTTCAATAACTGTGAAGAATCTATCCCTCCAGAGCTTTCTCCAACTCTAAGTCTTAAAGAAGACTCCTGCATACATTCCTTGTGGAAAATTCTTCAATTACTTCAAAGAATTGAAGTCCTTCAACTTTGCGCACTCCCTGCAGCAGTAGTCCTTCAACAATTTCTTAGGTTTGCAAACTCTGATACTTTACTCTCGGCCTGGGCACACTTTTCAAGGCTCCAGCACCTAACTGCACTTTTGAGGAAATGAGAACAAAATCTATCCTATCTAAGCTTTCAAAGACAAACCTCTGAACTGTTTGTCAACGCACTCCTTGCTGACAATTAAACTGCACTCCTTGCAGGAACCATTGCTCAGATAGAGAAACAATTGAAACTCATCCCTTACTCTCTCTCAAAATTCAATCACAAAGCATGAAATCATATACACAGCATATAAAGAAAATGTATAACAGAAAGTAAACATCCATGAGCATAATATTCAGCATGCATACACAGAGAACAAATATGACACCATGAATTTGAGTCGAAGCTCTTTCTATTAATTCAAATCTCTATACATGGGTGTTTTCAACTACAACTCTCTGCTCTCTTCTCTATGCTCTATGCTCATAATAATATTACAACTATACAATGAGGGTGTCTATATCTCGTTTCCCTCTTCTCCTAAATCTGTCTAATATAAGCATTAAATTCTATCTACCTACATTCATTACACATAAAGGCTCCTATCTACTATGGACGAGAGCGGATCGTTCAAGGTCCTTTTTACAATAATACAAGCATGCCTCCACTTAATGACTTCATTAATATTTCAAAACATTTTCAAAAAATGTGCTCGGTGCTTTTCTAGTTGTCTCTTATCTCCACACTGTCTCGCTACTGGCTATGCTTGCATGCCCTTGCGATGCTCCTACATCATACTCCCTCGCTTGAAAATTTTCATGGGCTCCTATCCATGAGCTCGCGCATGGTCTGTCCTTGCTTTTTTATTTCTGCTTCATTCTCCCAGCTGGCATCTTCAACTGGATGGCCCTTCCACTTGACCAAGTATTCAAAGTATTGCTCTCGCCTAGTCTTCTTACCAACTCTTTCATCCAATATATGCTCCATCTGTGGATTTTCTGCAACTGGCATTTGTTTTTTCCACTGAATCTCTGGTTGTTCACTACCTGCTTCTGCTTCCTCAGCTTTATAAGGGTACAAATCCGATACATTGAATATCATAGAAATTCCAATCCCATCGGGTAATTCAATCTCATATGCATTTGCCCCAAATTTCTTCAAGACCTTACATGGTCCAATTTTCTTCATCTTCAATTTATTATATGTTCCCCTTGGGAACCTTTCCTTTCTCATATCTGCAAGGATCAAATCACCAATATCAAATTGAAGTTGTCTTCTGTGTTGATCTGCTCTCTGCTTATATTCTTGGTTCGAACTCTGCAATCGTTCCTTCACCTGGCTGTGAAGTTCCTTCATCGCCTCTATGAAATCTTATGCACTAGCGCTCCTAGTCGCAATCTGTTCTGAATCCCTCAGCTCAGAAACTCCTCTCGGCTACATGCCATAGACAATCTAAAATGGACTCTGTCCCGTGCTTCTGTTGATTGAATCATTATAAGCAAAATCTGCCTGTGGTAATATGTTGTCCCACTGGTTGTGGTGTTCTGTTACCAAGCTCCTCAGCAAGTCTCCCAAACTCGTGTTCATGACTTCTATCTATCCATCCGTCTGAGGATGATAAACTGAACTAAACAACAAGTTTATTCCCATCTTATTCCATAAGGTTCTCCAGAACTGTCCTATGAACTTAGTGTCTCAATCTGAAACTATGATCCTTGGTAAGCCGTGAAGTCGAATGACTTCTTTGAAAATAGGTTTGCAATGTGAGTTGCGTCACTGGTTTTCTGACATGGAATGAAATGTGCCATTTTGGAAAATCTATCCACTACCACAAAGATTGAGTCAAACCCTCTTTGTGTTCTCAGCAACCCCAATATGATGTCCATGCTGACTGCATCACACGACCTCTTAGGTATGGGTAATGGTTTATAAAAACTATATTCTGCCTCTTTCCTTTTGAATGTTGACAAATTCTACATCTGTCCATGAATCTTTTGACGTCTGCTCGCATTCCTAGCCAAAAATATGACTCATTCAACTTTGTGAATGTCTTGTCATGACCGGAATGTTTGGCCAATCCTCCACTATGTTTCTCCTTTAGCAAATTCTCCCTCATGGAGCATTTTGGAATACAANATCCTTCCTGGATCATGTATTCTACCCATTGGCTTCTATCCCTGAGAATTGGATTCTCAGCTGCTTCATATGCCTCTTTAAAATCTGGATCATCTCTATACATGTCCCTGAGATCATCAAAACCCAATTTTTTGACTCTAAACTCCTGCAATATCAAACACTTCCTGCTCAAAGCATCAGTAACTTTGTTAGTAGTACCAGAAATATGTTTAATCACAAAAGTGAAATTTTTCATATATTCAACCCATTTAACATGTCTTTGATTCAACTTCTCCTATTGAGTTACAAATTGAAATGCATGATTGTCACTATATAAGACAAACTCCTTAGGAATTAAGTAATGTCTCCATTTTTTCAATGCCTGAATAATAGCATAGAACTCCTTGTCATACGTGGAGTATTTGACTTTGGCTTTGTTCAGCTTCTCACTGAAGTATGCTATTGGCCTGTCTTCTTGACTCAAGACTGCCCCTTGCAAACCCACTTGCATCACATTTTACTTGAAATGTCTTTTGGAAATCAGGCAACACCAGAATTGGTTGTTCCATAATTTTCCTTTTCAACAAATTAAAACTTCTCTCAGCCTCTTCCGTTCAGTGAAAAGACTTGTGTCTCTTCTTCACTGTGTCCATCATCGGTGCACTAATTCCACTGAAATTCCTAATGAACTTCCGGTAGAAACTAGCCAATCCATGAAATCTTCTCACCTCAAATATACTCTTTGGTGATGGCCAATTCTTAATTACCTCCACCTTATCTGGATCCATCCCCAACTTATTTGAAGAAATAACAAAACCCAAATAAATGAGCTCTGTCTTCATGAATGAGGATTTCTTCATGTTTATCAGCACTTTCTGCTACTGTAACCTCTGCATCATTGTAGCCAAATGTTTCAGATGCTCTGCCCTTGTTTTACTAAAAATCAGTATGTTATCAAGGTACACAATGACAAATTTTACGATGAAATCCTTCAGGACTTCATTCATCAATCTCATGAAAGTACTCGGTGCGTTTGATAAAGAAAATGACATGACAAGCCATTCGTATAACCCTTCATTGGTTTTGAATGCTTTCTTCCATTCGTCACCTTCCCTCATAAGAATCTAGTGATAACCACTTTTCAAATCGATCTTTGAAAACAATTTGGCTCCACTCAAGAAATCCATCAAATCATCCATTCTTGGCAATGGAAATCTGTACCTGATGATTATTTTGTTGATTTCCCTTGATTCAGTACACATCCTCCAGCCTCCGTCTTTCTTCGGACTGAGTATTGTCAGAACAGCACATAGACTCAAGCTTTCTCTGACCAAACCTTTGTCCAACAAATCCTAGACTTGTCTTTTGACCTCTTCATTCTCCTGTGGCGTCAATTTGTACGCTGCTTTGTTTGGAAAACTAGCTCCAGGTATGAGATCAATTTGATGACTTATACTTCTAATCGGTGGCAACGAACGAGGTAGTTCGTCCACTACTATATTAGCGAACTCTTCCAGCAGTTCCTAAACCTCTTTTGGTAAATCATCTACCCTTGTGCTAGTTAAAACAATCTCTGGCTTCCTGACCACAATGAATTACAGTTCCTCATTCTTCTTAACCTCTGTAAGAAGTTCCTTCCCACTCATGAGAAGTACTGTGTTGCTCACCTCCGATTTCATTTCTTTATCTTTGATCGGAAACAGCATGTGAGTTTTCCCATTTTTCTCTAGGGTGTCTGTGTTCATTCTCCTATCATGAATCACATTCCTATCATATTGCCACAGTCTACCCAAAAATAGATGACAAACATCCATAGGAATAACATCACAGATTATTTCATCTTTATACCCTCCTATTTTAAACTCAACTAAACATTGCTTAGTGACATTTACCTGATGTCCTTTTTGTAACCATGAGACTCTGTATGGGCTTGGATGATCAATCATCTCCAGCTTCAGTTTTTCTACCATCTCTGTTGAAACGAGATTATCCATGCTACCACTGTTTACAATAACTTTGCATTTCTAGTCTTTGGTTTTGCACGCAGTCTGAAAAAGTATGTTTCTTTGGACTGAACTCTCCACCTCCTTCTCTGGTGTTAAAAGAGCTTTTCGCATCATCAGTGATCTTCCACCTTCAACATCCTCTGCCTTAAAATTTCACCTTTGTGCTTCGACAATGTGAGTCTCTCCTTCCTCTTTCTTCTTGTTTGGACATTCATAAGACTTATGTCTGGCCTTTCTGCACGTGAAGCATTTTATCACTCCACCTCTTCCTCTTCCTCTACCTCTAGTACGAGGAAAAATGTTGTTATTATCATACTCTCCTCTCTGATCACCATACTACCCTCTCTGTCCAGTATATTTCCCTTTCTGTGAGCTTCCACCTCTCTCAGTTTGAGGTTTCTTCCATTCTTCCTTAGGCTTCTGATTTCTATCTTGGACGACTAATTTTCCCCTGGATTGACTTCTGCCTCGGTCTCTTTGACCTTTTTTTCGGATCAGCTTCTCTTCCTCCTTTAGAGCCATTTGATAAGCATCTTCCACCATTCAGATGGTCATCATGTTCATCTCATCCTGAATTTTGTATCTCAGGCCATTCATATACTTGGCAATTTTTTCATCATTACTTTCATGATGACCTGCTCTGATGTTCAGCCCGTAGAACTCTTTAGTGTACTCCTTCACTGTCATCAGCTTCTGTCTCAAGTTCTGCATCCTTCGAAATAGAGAAATTTGGTAATCTCTGGGAATGAATTTCGCTTTCATCTTTGCAATCATCCTATCCCAACTCTTGATTTTTTGCTTACCTTGGCAACGTCTATCAGCTTGCAGTTCATCCCACCACAATGTTGCATGTCCTTTAAGTCTCGTGACAGCATGTTTGACCTTCTTGTCTTCTTCGAGATCTTCATAGTCAAAATATGTGTCCAGAGCTCTAATTCAGTCTAGAAACTCTTCAACATCCAGGTTTTCCTCATAAACTGGAATGTCCATTTTGGCTCTTGCACTAATTCTTGCAATAGCTCTAATCAAGAGTTCATGTGCTGCATCTTCTGTTGTAATTTCTTCTTCTTCATGTCTAGCGTCATCTTCGCTTTCGGACTCACTGACATCTGCAATATCAGCTATGCGCCTTTGTTTTATTTCCACATCCATGAGTCTGGCACGAATGTCATGCAGATCTCTTTCCACTTTTGGATTCTGTACCTGCCATCCCCTTTCTCTTGACACCTCCCTATCCTCTGGTAGATCTGGTGTTTTCCTATCTCTTCTCCTCGGTGGCATGGCTAAAATTCCTTCTCACTTTTACCGCCTGAAATATACAAACAAGAATCAGGCTCTGATACCAGATGACGCAGACGCAGATCCTATCAGCCCTAGGGTCGGCAGTTCGCTACAGGATCACTCTACTTCCAGTCCTTGAGTTGGATTGACTCTTCGATTCCTGATACCAGATGACGCAGATGCAGACCCTATCGGCCCTTGGGTCGACAGTTCACTACAGGATCGCTCTATTTCCAGTCCTTGAGTTGGATTGACTCTTTGATTCCTCTTCGAGGAATCCAACACACACAAAATGATGCTTCTCCACAGGTCCTTACAAATTGAGCTCACGTGA
>JASDQU010683971.1:61291-76334 GCA_032191745.1 Picea mariana | reverse complement strand
GTTATTGCCTTAGTTTCTAAACCCATTGTGCTTATTGTTTTATATGAGTATAATCTGGTTCAAGAAACTATCTTCTGTCCTATTTGATTAATTTTTGTCTGATTACATTCTTAGAAGGCCTCGTAATATTTGATATTACTAGACATTCTTAAAGACACAGTCCATCCCTTAGATATTCATCTTGATCCAAACCCACATCAATCCTTCAAAAAATAGTTTCCAAAAAGATTAAGTTACTAGGCATCTTTGACTTACATCCTAGGAGAGTTCCCTGGAGTGATAACAGGGGGAAAGGAGAGAAGGAGATCTATGAAGAGAGAAGAGTGAAAGAGAAATCTCGAGAAGAGAAAAGAGTGTTTTCCATCTCTCTGGTTCGAGGAGGAACTGGGAAAAAAGTTAGTTCTGGGTGTAAGAAGTTGTTGGTAAGTTTTTTGTTACAAGTTGATAAACGAAGCTGATGAGCGGCTTTGGAAGTACTTGGGAAAACCTCCTTACTTGGTACAGAGAAAACTCGCTGCCAGGATTCTGTGGAAGGAGGAGAGTAACCTCCATCCCTGACTGTCGTTGAGCAAGAAGAAAGAGTCTCTCTCATAGAATCATGGTCTACCTCGGTGGTGGCCAGCGGTAAATCCCTCAAGAGTGGTTGTGCCTATGGTTTGGTGGAAATGTCCACCCCTTTCAGCAATTGCTTCACGAACTATGGTTTTCTGATGAGTATCTTAATACTTTGTGTACTGAAATGGGATTGGTGATTGAATATATTTATATGTCTATGAATGAGTTATGTGTTGAATGGTTAAGTTAGAAACATTCATTATCTCTCTGTGAAATCGTGCTTTTAAACATGCATATACTTGACTCAGTTGAGTAGTTAAAGAGTTGTAAGATGTAATATTGTAATAGAGTCGGGGAACAATTTATTGGAATGTTAAAGCCCTGTTGGTCTCTAAAATATACCCTCATGAGAATTCCAAGTTCAAACCCAGTGGAAGGAGGACACCTCCTTCATATATTTCACTTGCATGAACAAGGGCTCATGCCCATGTCCTTAACCCATTTACGGCTAAAGGAATTAGTGTGCATCCCATAAGAGTTTCCAAAGGACCCATGTGACCAAGGTCTAGGAACCCTGCTCTAGACTCAAAAGAAGTTAAGCCTTATGGCTTCAATAATCTGGGAGTTTGGAATTCCAAAGTGTTTCAAGCCTACCATTTATAGATCAACTGAAGGAAACTAATAGTTATAGTTACCCACCAGGTTAACCGGTGCCTGGCGGTTTCTTTATCCAAGACAGATAGACTTTCCCACCATTAAACCTTGATCCACTCAATTATCATGAAGTAATATGAACCACTGATATGAGAGTATTCAGGAGCCCCCCCTCCTTGGTCATTGGATCCATGTCGAGGAAAAATTGACAAAGTCCCACTCCGTGAGAATGGGAATGATATATCATCAAACTCCTCGAATGATGAATTTATGAAGTAATGAGAGTTGTGGATATGGAAATACAGTGGAAATCACTCTCAGTCGTTAGATCAAACTTAGTGAAGAGGTAGCACTAATCACTTAGGAGAAGTCCCTCTTTGGGAGAATAGAGGTGGCTTAATGCCAAAACTCATGAATGTCGGAGTTGCAAAGTTAATCTGGGTCATTGATAGTATAGGGACACATGTCCACAAATGAATAACTATCTAGAAATTCGGTCATCACGAGGTCTCGAAGTGAAAACATAGGAGCACGCAAGTTTCAAAAAGATCCGAAGGCTCAAGAAAATCCTGTCCATTAGCGTTAGATGCACGTGGTGACATATCAAGTGTGGTTCAAAGTTTGACACTCTGGAAGATCTGAGGTATTTTTCACCTTGGGTCGAGAACTTCCAAAGGCCTGAAGGCTGGAGTAGATCTCGACCGCCCGTTGAAAAGTGCACATAGACTATTGATCAAATATCTCTGTGTGTTCGGAGTTCATAAATATGGAAGGAAGTGCAATTCAAGACGAGGACATCCACGAACATCAAATCCATGAAGTGTCAAGAGCCATAGATATAAGGACCTATAACTCTGACCCAGGTGATCAAGGCTATGACCTCACTTAATTTTTCAGAAGCTAACCTCCTATCAAGGATTGACAGTCATGCTTGAACTAACATGGAGATCTACGATTAGGGATGATTGTTGAGTCCCAACTACCACAACATTTATATCCTTTCCCAAGTTCCACAATAGAAAATGATTGTGTTTTGTCGAATCGAGGCCAACCGATGATCCTCCTGAATATACAGATCGATCCTCTAGGAGGACTGCGGAGGAAATCGTACGGATGTTAGTTCTACCCCCGATCTCCACAAATTCTCTCCACCGTAGATATTACTATGGAGCAGGTAGAAACCCTCGAACATTGAAGTTATGAATTAACTTCAGTCATAGATTCATTGATCTACATGGACACACCTCGACCATGGAATCTAACGGGTATTGGGAGACAACTGGTGGGAAATTCGAACTTCAAAGCTTTTGGAGGTTTGGAAAGTATGTGAAGTTAGGAACCTCTAGAGGCTAGCAGTCTCGGATTGATGTGGCATGCCGATGTCACCCAGGGTGATGAGGACCCCTATCCTGTATTCCATGTGTCACCTAGATTTATGCTTCTGATAAACCCTAAAGGCCATTAGAATGTGACATGTTTCACCTCCTAACAAGGACTTGTGTCACCCTTGACCCCTACTGCATGTCATCCCCCTAGTGCATGAATGCTCGGTCAAATGTTATTTGAGTACTCGAGACTTCAGGAGTTCGTGACTTCACAAGATTGGGAGGCTCGAACATTGGGGCTAAATCAATCAATGGGTCAGACCCACCTGTCCCTGTCTCTGCATATAATGTGTCACCTTGTGTAAATGGGGACCCTTTGGGAGTTTAGGACTTTGATACTTCGGAAGTTTGGGGTGTAGTTTCGAGGATAACCCAGAGGGATGAAGGTTGGAGCTACATGGCAGCACCTTAGGAGTTTGATATTTCAGGACTCCGGGGAATGTGCACACAGAAAGACAAATGGGAATTCAAAGCCCAACACCGAACTCCCCTCTAGCCTAGGTGTTAAGAAAGGAACAAGCCCCACCATTGGATTGGAAGGTGGGAGGACTTCCACCATAGATGTAGAAATATGGAGATGGTATGACTGAGATGGATTGTTAGCCCTCGACCAAGTTTTAGGGAAACTTTAGTCAGTTTTGGAGGTTTTGGCCCACTTTTGGGACTTCGACACACTGGTCGAAGTAGGAGCACCCAGGTAGAACTGAGATTATGGATCTCACCTATTTTGAGAGTTATGTGGACCCAATAATGGTTCCTCTGGGTTTTGTAACAGGTTTATGGGATGTCTACCCATGGGTTTTCCCCATGTTTATGCCTTATTGTAAAGTATAAATAAAGAGGCATGTAGTGTAGAAGAGGTAGTTCTGTGTGAAACAATAGATCTGTGTGCGTTGAGGATTTGTGTTCGACTATGATTTTGTAGACTGTGCTTTGTTCTTTTGATTCTCAGTGCGGAGCAAGTGCTAAGTGTCATGATAAGATATTTTGGCTCTGTGCATTTGACCTATTTTTGGAAGGTAAAGAAGGAGGATCTAGTGCTCAGTGCACAGATCTCCTGTCTTGTGCAGAGTTCGACTCTGTGGCTTAGTGCATAGGAGTGACTGGATGTAAGTTCTTGGCAAACAATAAAGAGGACAAGTGGTTTGTGTATGTAGCCCCACCTTGGGGTGAACCACGTAATTGGTGTCTCATGGTTTTCTTTGTGCAGTGTCAATTCTGTTATGCATTTTCTTAGTGCTTTGATTATGATGTGTAATGAATATATATTTTGTTGCTTAAGTACTTTTCTTATGTAAAAGGCTAAATGAATGCTAGAATTAACTCACAGTGCTAAGTGCTAAGTGCTTAGGGTGCATAATCACTTGTTGTTACTGCATTGATCTGTCTTTGATTATGCTATGCGGTGTTAATGAGATTAATAAACTAATGCATGCTCACTTCCTAAGCATTAACAGAATATTTTTCGAAGTGCTATTATCACAAAATCGTGTTCCATCCTAGTTATAGACACCTATGTCATGTAACCCCCCCTACTTCTACCTCGGGTGAGACTTCACCTGCTTTGCAGGTGTTGCCGATAGGGCCGGTTGTCGAGGTTTTGTTGGTGCGTTGTTAAGCATTGAACCCTGGGTCTTCCCCTGTGCCAACAAATGTTTCCATTGTCGAGAACTGAAACTGTGATTGTCGGGAATTGAAGTAAAGAAAAAGAAAATCTATGTGCATAGGTCTGCTTCTGAAGTGTGCAGTACTCTACTTGAATTGCAAATATTTGTGCCAAGAAAGTAAGTTGTTCTGAAGAAAAGAGGCAAGATTCTAAAAGAGGCAAACTTTGTGCTTTGATAAGAGAAAGATAAGTAAAAAAATTTGTTTTGAAAGCATGAATTTAAGTATGTTTAATAGATTTTTTCCTTGTTTGAAGGCTAGGGCACAGTTGAAAGAAAGAGTTAATTTGAGTAAATTTAATGAAAATGAAGAAAGATAGGTTATTCCTATGCATAGAAAGAATTTTGGGATTGATAAGTGGATGTAGGAACCTAGAAAGAATTTTTGTAAATTGCAGGTCCAACACTATGATCCTAGGGGAAGTGCACAGTACATAAAAGATTGGGGAACATTTAAGAGAAAAAGAGGATTGAATTTGTGTTATAATTGCAGAAGGTTGGGACATCTTTCTAAGGAATGCCCTGGGGTAGGCCCTATTTGTCTTTGTTGTAAGGTTTTTGGTCATGAGGTTGAGGATTGTCCAAGGATTATTGCTAAAGTTGAGGGGAGGGAGGTAGGCCCTATTTGTCTTTATTTTAAGATTGTTGGTCATGAGGTTGAGAATTGTCTAAGGATCATTGCTAAAGTTGAAGGGAGGGACATAAGACAAGAAAATTATGAAAATATCTAAGAGACTAAGGATATGTTAGAAATTCATAAAGAGAAAAGGTCAGAGGAAGTTCAGACTATGTTATTACAGTTAGAAGAAACGATGGATGTTCATAAATATGTCAGTTTACCAGAAATCCTGAAAGCAAAACAATGCATAAGTGAAATAATAGAAGACTTTAGCATATATTGTATAGTCTTGGATGAAGAAACACAAGTGAATATTATGACAGAAGAAACTTGGGAAGTTTTGGGAAATCTTACTATGGTACCTTGTTAGGAAGGATAGGCTTGTTTAAGGGAAAGATGATAACTTTATGTGGAAGAGTAAATATTGTACCTATTATTGTTCATGGAACATCAACTGAAGAAGAATTTGAAGTCATTAGGTTTGTTGAGGAAAACACCCCTTTCCCACTTTTGTTAGGTAAGACTTGGATTGAGAAGGATCAGATAAGAAGGAAAGTAGAGAAAGAAGCTACATAAATGAAAAAAAAAATTAAGGGATTTCAGAGCTAGGAAAATAGACCAACTAAGAGAAGAACGAGAGGATAAGTCGAAGCAAGAGAGAAAAGTAACAATGCAGGAGGGACAAAAAGAAAAATAATTAGCTATCAAAGTTGAAAGAATGCAAGAAAACTTGAAGGACCTATCTATCCAAGAGAGAAGTGTTCCTGCTCAGGAAGTGTTAAGAAAAGAGATATTAACTTTGGAACCTTTGAGGGTACCTCGACAATGCGAAGCCACTACGCTAGGGGAAGATAAGAATAAAAATGGAAAGTGGATTCTAGAAATAGTTAAAGAGACTCAGATAAAAGGAAATAAATAAAGGAAGCTCAATAAAAATAAGGCTAAGTTGGAAAAGCCACAAGAAGTTAAGGAAACCAGATGGAACACTTCGCAGACCGAAACCTCGCAGGAGACGGGTTTGTAGGATTTGAACCTTGCTGGAACAACAGGTCCGCACAGATTTGGACTTTGCCCTGGTGAAGTTATATAACCATTGGAGGCACCTAGACCATTATAATGACGCTCCAAAAGGGTTAGGAAATGCATTTATGGGATTATAGATTGATTTTGGACGTTGAGACTGTGCCATAACGACTATATTTACATTAATGGAAGCATTTAACTCTCGTTCTTGTCCGTTGGAAGATCCTTCATGCCACCCCGCTTATTTAACTCGTCGATCGTGGCACTGGGACCACTTTTTTCTACCTATGACTAACTGAGCTAAGTCAAGAACTGTCCAAGTGTCGAACTGTGCTGCCTATCATTATTTGAAAGTATACCCTACTTGTCTGTTTGTCTATTCACTGTTTGTTAAAAGCTAGAATGTCGAACGAACCCAAAGATTTGGAGAAGTCTGTTGAGGAAGTTATTAGGAAGATCATGGCCGACAAACCTCTATCTGAAGGTATTCAATCATTGTCGACTAGGGGACTGCATGCTTCCCCTTCGATCGGATGTCGTTCCACTTGCATCAACCCTGTAACTGAACAAAGAAGCAAGCACTGCAGTGATTTGGATAACACGAAGCAGATCTCCTTGATCCTGCCTGAGTATATTCCACCTCTGGCTGGTGCCATTAACCGTGATAGTATCACTTGTGATTTTGAGTACTCTGTGTTCATTGCATACATTCCGAAACGAATTCGCATAGTAGGGAGTCAGTTAGGGTAGATCCCATTGTTGAAGCACAATGACTTCAACTTAGGAGACCAAAAGAACTATGCCACGATATCTCCTCACCGTTACTTAATGAATACAACCGGAAAGAAACCTTGCCTCATCCCACAACCATGGATCAAAGAGTTGGCATAGTCAACTATATTAAATGAAATGAATATTCCACATTTTGGTTGCCACCAGGAGGTTAATGCTTGCATTAAAATCCTTATGTCGTGCTATCATGGTGGATATCTATGGATTGACAAAATAATTAATTTGGATCTGACATTGAACTATCGGATCACAGGTTTAAGTTTGAAGGGTCCTGACCCACATTAGTTCTACCTAGGGAAGACCTCATACCATTCTTTAGCACAACGCATCAAAGAATCCTATGTAGAGGTAGAAAAGGGGAAGCGAGGTTGCAAGGTAGCTTCCATACAGGATAGCACAGTGTGCCTTTCTTGTCAAATCTTAGCTGGCAATCTAGTGAGGAATAAATACCCCACATAGGTCACCAGGTTCATGGTATACCTCGCAGGAAAGTGTTTGGAGGTCCTGTAGGTGAATTGGGTGAACTACCTCATCAACGAGTTAGAAAAAGATTGTCGTGAAGCCCAAGACTTAGGATATGAGTTTCACTACAGTTGGTTGATCATCCTAATTGCATTTGTGGCTTGGTAGATGCCTGAAGGAGCTACTTTCTCAGATATTGGACAAAAGCATTTCTTGTACTTTTCGCCAATGCAGAGTTATCTGACTCTAATACTATAGGAATCTTGATGGTTACACGAGCTAAACATTTTGGACATTCCAATGGGATGAAGAAATAGAGGGAACATAAAAAGAAGGTTGAAGTCTAGGATATAGAGAGTGATGAAGAGGAAGAAGAGGAAACCTATAGAGATAATGGGTCTAACTCACTAGGAGAAGGAGAAGACAAAGTAGAAGTATAGGGAGGAGGAGATGAAGGAGAAGAAGAGAAGGAGGAGGTGAAGCTATCACCCCACCACTTGAATACCCTCCTATGACACCACAAAAGAGAAAAGTTACTCCAAAGAAACCTTCAACAAGGAAGAAAATGCACGCTAATAAGACACAATTGGAAGCCACTCTCACTGACGATGACATTAGTCTGGTCCGCAGAGCTATGGAGGACGCCTCTGAAAACATGTTATAGAGATATGAAGAGAAACATGCAAATTTATGTGAAAGGATTGAGAGGGAGTTGAAGGAAGTGCAGTAGGATGTTTGCTTGGTACGCATAGTGCCTACTGCGCCATCTGTGCCTTCCTCATCACAAACCGCAGACTTGGGGAATGAACCAACTCCACAGGATGAACCAGGGATTTGGATCACCCTCCCCCAGTATAGCATCAAGTTTCCCACCCCTGAAACACTACAGGCTAGCACCAACTTGGATGTTGAGGTTAACCTTAAAGGAATACCTCCAGAATAGTTCATAGTATTGGAGGCAGGTTTGAAGGTATAGAGAAGGGAATAGAGAGAAATGATCACTGAAAGAGAAGCCTAGCTATGAAGGCCTGCTGATGCAACAAAAGCTCTATTCTAGAAATCTCAGGAAGAGAAGGAGAAGGCTACATAAGACTTGCAAAAGGATAAATACGAAGTCCTAGTAAAGTTATGAGTAGCGAAGAACAATGTAGCTACCTATGAAAGTGAGAAAGCAGAGCTTTAGGAGGAAAAGAAAGCTGGCAAAGACCATCTACAGAAGGAAAAATAGAAGCTTCTCGTAGAGTAGGAAATGGCCAAAGAAGCAGTAAGAAAAGCATGTCGCTCTATGCCAGGCTTGGTACAGGACGAGAAAGAGCCTATCGAAGCTCAAGTAGCAAAGCTCCCAGAGACCGTCCAACAGTTTCAAGCTAGGATAACTGAACTGAAGGCCCAAACAATGCCGAGCACCCCAGAGGAGGTGCATGACCAAAGGGAGGAGTCCACCAAAAACACAGTAGCATGTATAAAAACCCTGGTCTCGACATGTAAACAATTGAGTGACAGAAGTGCCGAGAAGTATGAACACTTTGCCAAGGATCCAGAGTTAAAGAAGTTAGAGGCTCAATTACAGGAGGTGCAACAAAAAGAATTTTCATTGCAGGTGCATATCAAGCTTCTCATAGTAGTGGAAAGGATGAAGAGTTCCCAAGAGAAGTGCACAGTACAACAACATATCACTTCCCTCCAGGGTAAGGTGATGGAAGTAACACATAATTTACAACTTTTGTAGGACGATGCTTGCAAGGTGTTTGAGGAGATTGATATCTAGGGTTCATAGTTAGATCAAGTAGTTGCAGCAGTAGAACAACGCTTGGAAGGGCCTATTACAGAGCTAATAGTCCAGGAGCTCACTGAGCAGGAGGCTCGGGTGAGGAAGCAAGTCAAGGAAGCTCAAGTTAATCTTGAGTATTTTGAAGCAGTATTGTCTAGACCTGAGTGATCGGGGACGAGTCACAAGCGAGTGTTAGAGGCCTGTTGGCCCTCGACCAAGTTTCGGGGAAACTTTGGTCAGTTTTGGAGGTTTTGGCCCACTTTTGGGACTTCGACATGATGGTCAAAGTAGGAGTGCCCAAGCAGAGTTGATATTGTGGATCTCACCTATTTTTAGGGTTACGTGGACCCATTAAGGGGTTCTATGGGTTTTGTAATAGGTTTATGGGATGTTGGCCCATGGGTTTTCCTCATGTTTAGGCATTATTGTAAAGTATAAATAAAGAGACATGTAATGTAGAAGAGGTAGTTCTATGTGAAACAATAGATCTATGTGCGTCGAGGCTTTGTGCTCAACTGTGATTTTGTAGACTATGCTTTGTTCTTGTGATGGTCAGTGTGGAGAAGGTGCTAAGTGTCATGATAAGAGATTTTGGCTCTGTGCATTTGACCTATTTTTGGAAGGTAAAGAAGGAGGATCTAGTGCTCAGTGCACAAATCTCTTGTCTTATGTGAAGTTAGGCTCTGTGGCTTAGTGCTTAGGAGTAAGTTGATGTAAGATCTTGGCGAATAAGAAAGAGGTGAAGTGGTTTGTGGACATAGCCCCAACCTAGGGTGAAACATGTATTTCTGGTGTCTCATGGTTTTCTTTGTGCAGTGTTAGTTCTGTTATGCATTTTATTAGTGCTTTGATTATCATGTGTAATGAATATATATTTTGTTGCTTAAGTACTTTTCTTATGTAAAAGGGTAAATGAATGCTAGACTTAAGTTATAGTGCTAAGTTCTAAGTTCTTAGGGTGCATAATCACTTGTTGTTACTACGCTGATTTGTCTTTGATTATGCTTTGTGGTGTTAATGAGATTAACAAACTAATGCATGTTCACTTCCTAAGAATTAACATAATATTCTACGAAGTGATATTATCACAGAATCGTGTCCCAACCTAGTTACAAACACCTGCGTCCTATAACCCCTCCTGCTTCTACCTCGAGTGAGACTTCACTTGCTTCGTAGGTGTTACCGAAAGGGCTGGTAGTCGGGGTTTTGTTGGTGTGTTGTTAAGCATTGAACCCTGGGTATGACCCTATTCCAACATGTACCAACATGGTCCTAGACTAATAACGCCCGTAGATCTTCGATAGGAAATAACTTGAAATCCAAAACTTAGATTTTAGTATGGTGGCAACCGTTAAAATCTCGTGGCGAGCAGAAACCGATGGAGATCCCAAAATTAGGATTTGAGATATTAAGTAAAACTAAATTATGATTTCCCATCCCTTAAAAGAGTATTTAGGGGTTGGGTGTATTACAAATACCAATCTGTAATGCACCCAACCACCCACAGGCCAGGCACGCCACTTCAATCCCACTTCTATACTTATCTTGAGTTATGATCAAATCTTTACTTAATAAAGAGGCCTGAAATATTCACATGCAGAGTTAAATATTCATGCCACAACATAAAGAAATGAAACATATGTCATTCACAAAAACAAGCACCAAGCATGCATATTACAGATATGAATTCCATAGATAAATAAATACACAGGTAAATGAAACCATAACAGAGAGAACTTAAATTTAATGAAATGAATCACCAACTAGCTACATATCAAGGACATTCCATCCAACAATAGACACTAATGTTCCAAGTCTCAACAACAATGTCACCCCTGATCCAGGGCTATGAATCCACAAGGATGGTTCCAAAGTGTCACTCGGATTCTCAAATTAGTCAACACTCAAGCTCTCATAGGTTTTTCATCACCCACAACAATCCAAAGTACACCATCTCTCTTATACCCAACCTTTACAACCCAAGAAAATGGACCCCATTCTCTGCCATGTAATCCCCCTGGCTGTCCATATCCTTCTAGGCATCCAGTGCATCTGGTGAAGATTCTCCATGATGGGACTCTTAGGATTCACAGCTGTGAGAGAAACTAAACACAGGCCAAAGCATCTCAGACATGCATGCCTTAACTCATGGCTGGATTACACCAATAGTCTTTACAGCCAACCAAACCATGTCTCTTCTCCAACAATTCGTTTTCCTTTCCCTAAGCCAAAACACGAATGAGGGACGACACGTGGGTGAAAGAATGAGTGGAGCGAGAAAAAAATGAAAGGTGTGAACAATGGAAAATGAACAATGAGTGAGTGAGTGAATTAGTGAAGAAGAAGAAACCCCCACCACAAACCAAATATAGGTTGATGTATTTCTTTGAAATTAAGGAACCACTTGACCTTCCCTCCAAGAAGCTCATGTAACTATTATTCTCCATTAAAACAAAATTGGGTAAATAAAATATAAAATAAATACTTATCCCCTCAATCCCCCTCTCTTGTGGAATCATATCCCCCTATAACTCTTGTCCTTGTCAGTCTAGAAGCCAGTGATTTATTTATTATTAATAATGATCAAACATTGCATTTTCTAGGCACACTAGCCTCTTTTAATTATTTGGTCACTCTCGCCTTTCATTAACAAAATACATTATTTAATATGGGGCTCAAAACTAGGGTATTACACCAATTATGGAACAAAATAGATCCAAAATATCCTTAAGATCTTGAAATTCCTACACATAACCTGCACCAATTCTTACAAATGATAAAACAAAAAGAAATTAGTAGGTCGTCTCATCGACTTACTAAACATATTGAGAGAATGTGAATAAAATCAAAGACAAGTAAAAAGTGTGAGGTGTCTATCTAAAGATAGAACCACAAATGACTTTGACCCCCAGGTTGACGTAGAATTTTATGGCCACATGATCAAACAAGTCGTGGTCTATTTTGGATCACAATTAAATATCCTTCCTAAAGAAACATGGGCCCAATTCGGAAGAACCCCGCTACAACCAACAATGAACTATTTGAAACTAGCAGATCAAAGATTCATTGAACTAATAAACACTCTAAAAAAGTTTCATTACTTCTATAATGGGAATTCCAATGAGAGTCAATTTTGAAGTTATAAACCTGGTCGAAGGTATTTCTACTTATCTAGTGCTAGTCAAACAGCCTGGGGTCAGAACATGAAAACCACAATATCTTTAGAAAGAGACCATATCAATATGAAAGGAAGTGAAAGAAAAATCATAATTCCCCTAGACCTAAAATAAGGAAAACCATGGGTCGAAACATGGGACAAGACCTAGGAAGCACGTTGAATATATATATTAATGCATGAACAAAATTACAATGTTGAACATAACATCAAAGGATAAATACTAGTCAGACCTCTACTGTCGAGTGGAAAAAATTCGGACATTGAATTGTACAACTGGTAGATGGATAATTATGAATCTCAGGCCAAATAATGTTGGTCAATACATGAAATACCTATCAAATGATCCAAAACATACTTCTCGATTCATGCAGTCCCTATTATTGTTGAAATAAAAATAAAACAAATGACAAAATTAATACCGACTAATGCATACACAAGAAATTCCTTCTTGTTTAATGAACACAGTTCTCCATCAACACATGTCGAAGAACTATCCAAATCAGTAGGGGAACAAGGAAGAATACAAAGTCTATTCAATTCTTTCACTGGATAAGAACCCCAATAGTAGGAGACTCATGTGAACTGACTTCAATCACAGAATACAAGCAATTTTTATTTTTTGGAAAGATTCAACAAGAAAAATCTCTATACAAATATCGACATCCTGATATTTAAACCTGGGTTCGACCCAATAACACACATACAAACCTGCGAACAAGAATGGAAAAAAGATGGTTACATGGATGAAAGAGTATGCTATCATATGTTCCCTAATACATTAGATGATGCACCTCACAAGTGGTACAATATTGAATAAGCATCAGGTCATACTTTTGACTGGAATGAGATAAAAAGACAAATTCCTTAAATATTTTGAATTCAACACTAAAGAGGCACTCCTACAATAAGCAGCTAAGGAAATTGAAATGTTTTTGGAAAAACTGAACCCCAAGGATTTGGAGAGAAATGGGAAAATTATACAAAAAGAATAAGTAATATTGATATAAATTAAACAAAGTAACCAATAAATCAGATTTGATAGTTAGGTAAAAAAAAAATTGGGCACCTCCAAGATATATGATCAACATAATGCCTAAAGGCACTCACTTGTGGGAAAATGAGAAAAGAATGAATCCCTTGGTCAACAATTAGAGAAAAAATACAGAAAACAAAATCAAATTCAACACTCGAACACGATCTACATCACTACATAGATATACACATTGGGCGATTAATTTGTGAGAAACACATCACCAAGAAAAAATACAAAAGTATGAATTTCGATGAGAAAGTGAACAAGGGAAATATTATGTAACTGAACACCATAAACAATGCAAGCATCGCTCTAATATACCAAGTATCCATCCCATCGATAGGAGGCCAAAAGCCAACATGGGTAGATATTCCTACCAAATACCTCCAACCATCTAAGCGACTCAACTCGAAAATCCATAACAAATGATTGTCATTCAGACGAAACGCATATATCTAAAATGTAAATTCAACCATCTTGATAATATTAAACCATAGGAATGCATTAATAATATTAATGCTCGTAAGGAAATATTTGGCCACCCCTCCCCCACCAACGCCAAAGTCACGTCACATGAATGAGTATTTAATTTCAATAACAATAGTGAGGTAGATGAAGTAATATCCCCATTGGACAAGTTTAAGTCCCCTGTCCACTTACCACCTATAAATTTTGAGAACGAATGTGATTTTACCACACTTTTGTTCACACCATAACACTCACACAATAAAATTGTAGAAACCCCAATAGTGTAGTGCAGCCCTGGATGAGAAAGAAATCCATTTGATCCCCACGAAGTTACATGAATTATGTGCATGAGAGGAAAGGTAGAAGACACAATGGTTGAACCAAAACCAAAATTGAAGACTAATACAACCGGTTTAATCAAATTTCCAGAACACTTGGAAAACATCGACAGTGCTCACATAGAAGAGAATGATTGGTCCCAACACTGGAAAAAATTCATGGCCTAGGGTATGGAAAATGACATCTAGAAGAACGATACAAAATTTTTTGAGTCAACAAGAATCCACCACTTCCTCGATGCACTCGAGGTCATAGACTTCGATGGCTGGAAGGAGGAAGTTTCTAAATTTCTTGTCAGTCAATATCATAATGACCATCTCTTTTTAGACTTCCCAATCAGGATCACATGAGGATTAATCCATCAAATTATAGGAATCCCACATGGGGGAACTCCAGTCCCAAAAACAATGAACCCTAATGACTAGATTAAGACCCTTACCGATGGGACTTCAACAACGAATTCAAAGGGGATCCTTCTTAACAAAGTTTCATGCCTTTTTGATAAATGGAAATGTATCATTGTTTCTGTATGCTTGACAACAACAGGTATAGATTTTGATGTAAAGATTACAATGCTCAAACCTATTGGTAAAATATTCTATATAGGGCCACAATTTGACTAGGAAAATCATCTTGTCAGGCTGGTCAAGAGAAACTGCAAAGAATGCCAAGAAAACAACCATGAAATTAAATTTACCTCACTACTAATTTGGATCAACATGAGTAAGGTATGTCCAGTCAGAGAACCCTCATTTACTGCACATGAGACCCCAACTATGAATAACTTTAGGGTATTTTCATCAAGATCAAGTAGCTCATCTGATTCCATTTCACTCAACAGTATGTTCAAATGTTGGCCAGTAAATCATGTGAAAAATGAATCACATAACTAGTGTGTTGACCAAATTTTTTTTCAGACATTACCACCAACTGGCCATATTCAACTAAGTCTGGATACGACTGTTGGGTTTGTGTTATATTCTTTGCATGTGTGTGTGTGGGCGCATCAGATATGACAACTGCGTCTGACGATCCCTCGCACTAGGGCTCTGTTCGTGTCATGTGTGCCAGGCACTTTCCTAGGGGGGGGAAGGTATGCC